>PITA01023215.1:15269-28846 GCA_004023965.1 Spilogale gracilis
TCTCAGATCAGGGTCCTCCTCTCAGATCAGGGTCCACCGCTCAGATCAGGGTCCTCCTCTCAGATCAGGGTCCTCCACTCAGATCAGGGTCCCCCCTCAGGTCAGGGTCCTCCCCTCAGATGGGGGTCCTCCTCTCAGATCGGGGTCCTCCTCTCAGATCGGGGTCCTCCTGTCAGATCGGGGTCCTCCTCTCAGATCAGGGTCCTCCTGTCAGATCAGGGTCCTCCTGTCAGATCAGGGTCCTCCGCTCAGATCAGGGTCCTCCCACCCTGAATTTTCAGTGTGAACAGCTGGCTTCTTGCAATGACAACAGGATGACTCCACTGTCAGTATCAGCAGCGGCTTCACTGTCACGCTTACTCTGGCCAGGAACGGAGCTCACCTCCACGTGCAACATCTCTCGGCAATACCCTAGGAGCCTTATCACCCCGTCTTAAAGGCAGGAAACGTTTGAGGTGGTACCAAAGGTATAACGAGGGTAGGAGGATGGGGAGCAGTTGAACAGGGAAGAAGGGAAGAAATATTTCACAGCCACTTCTAGGAATCTGTCTTTCCTCTCCTTTCTTGTGACCCTCTAAGCGTCCTCCAGCTCACTCTGCAGAGTGCCTGGTCCCAGTGCATTCAGGAAAGCCACACAGTGGACAGAGCTCAGGTCTGCCCAGTCAGGGGGCTCCTGGGGGCAGAGCAGTGTGGCTCTTCTGCCCCAGACACCCCGGCACAGCCAGCCACAGGAGGCAGGAAGGGACCTCCGTCAGGGCGAGTGAGGTCAAAGATCTTCCTGGGATAAAGTCTGGTCTGCACCCGCTCTGCAGCTCCTCCTCACTGACCAGGGCTTGCCAACTGCCCACCGACTGCTCATTAGCCTTCTAACCAGGACAGCAAATCCTGCCACTCTCTGTTCAGGACCAGGACCATGGGATGAGCCTCCTGATTCTACACTAGTAGGTCACACTGGGGAATTCAGAAGAGGAAACTGTAATAACCTGGTGAGAACACTATTTTACTTTCAAAAAGGAAATACCTTAAGACACCTCCAAGCCCTGCCCTTTGCTGTCAGACCCAGACCTCCTCATCCATCTTTGCACATTCAATGCTAAACTCCTCAGCCAGTGCTACCCACTCAGCTCCCCTAGTTCTTCTCTAAACCATGTCCTTGGCTTATCCCAAGGGCACTATCCTGCCATTGGCCACAACATGTCTTGCTTGGACTGGAGCAGTAACCAACCGAGAACATACTGCCATAGCTTACTTTCAAGGTCTTGGTTTCCTGCCTCACCTTTGGAATCATTCTCCACACTGCCTCCAAAGGGGCTTTTTCAAATCTGAGAATCTGAGCCCACTTCTCTACCAGAAACTCTAAGCCATCTTTTTTATTTTTTGAGATAGAGAGCACACAAGCAGGCTAGTGGAGGGGGTGTCTGGGGGTGGAGAGAGAACCCTAAGTAGGCTCCACACTGAGCATGAAGCCTGACGTGGGGCTTGATCTTATGACCCTGAGCTGAAATCAAGAGTCAGGTGCTTAACTGACTGAGCCACCCAGGGCCCCTCTAAGCCATCTTTTAATTATGTGTGGATACAACCCAGAGTTGTAATTTATAAGACATTTCATACCTCTCTGGTCTTCTCAGCACCCCATCCCCATAAATCACCTCGAATCATAAGCTTTACTTTGACAACTATTTACTGAGCACCTACTAAATGCTAGGCATTCTTCTGGATGCTGGAAATGTCTCAGAACAAGAGAGACAAAGCAGTATTGGTGCATCCACAGGAAAGACACACAAAGACCAAGTGAAGCCAGGTGCATCTGGCTACCTGGTCTTCACGCTTAGTGGGTGGGCTGGGGTGGCCATCTTGATAAATCCTTGCAAGCCAGACTAGAAGGTGATGGGTGCTTTAAGGAACACGGAAAGAAACAGTATGGAGAATCCTCAAAAAGTTGAAATAGAGCTAACCTACGACCCAGCAATTGCACTACTGGCTATTTACCCCAAAGATACAGATGTAGTGATCTGAAGGGGCATGTGCACCCCAATGTTTATAGCAGCAAAGTCCACAATAGCCACACTATGGGGAGAACCTAGATGTCCATCAACAGGTGAATGGGTAAAGAAGATCTGGTGTGTGTATATATATATATTATATATATATAATATATATATAACACATATATATATATTCTAATATATATTAGAATACTACGCAGCCATCAAAAGAAAGAAATCCTGTCATTTGCAATGACGGGGATGGAACTAGAGGGGATTATGCTGAGTGAAATCAGTCAATCAGAGAAAAACAATTATCATATGATCTGATATGAGGAATTTGAGAGGCAGGGTGGGGAAGGTAGGGAGGGGAAAAAAATGAAACAAGATGGGACTGGGGAGAGAGACAAACCATAAGAGACTCATAATCTCAGGTAACAAACTGAGCGCTGCTGGGGGGCCGAGGGGAGGGATAGGGTGGCTGGGTGATGGACATGGGGAGGGTATGTGCTATGGGGAGTGCTGTGAATTGTGTAAGACTGATGATTCACAGACCTGTACCCCTGAGGCAAATAATACATTCTATGTTAATAAAAAAAAAATAGAATAAAAAAATAAAAAACAAGGATCATGGAAAGAGCAGGGTAGGAGCGAGAGGCTGGCATCTCGGGTGACAGGATGGAAGGGAACAATCAGGGAGACACTGGCTGAGCAGCTGAGATCTGAGCCTAGACCTGCAGGGAGCTATGGCACGAAGACAACGATCTGGAAACCAGCACTCCCGGCGGAAGGACATCAGAGCAGAGGACCCGAGGCAGGAGCCCGCCCCGTCTGTTTGAGGAGAGTCAATGTTTCTTTCACTGCTTGTCTGCACCGTCCTCTCTAGGGACCTTGGGCCTCTGTGTGGGGCATTCTTCCTGGGGATAGGGAGGCTCATGTCACTATGCCTCTTCCTTTCAGAAGCCTTCCTGACCCCCTCAACCCACCCAACCAGGGCTGCTTTCTCTGAAATGTGAGTCTCCCTTTCAAGGTACCTGCCTTTCATGCGAAGTTGTGCTGGATCTAGACTCCAGCGGTCAAGAGCGTGGGCTCCGGGGCCCCTGTGGCTGCAGTCCGGGCTCTGTCATGAGCTTGCTGTATCATCTCGGCAGGATACTTAGAGACTTTTATGAGGGCTAAATGGGACAGCCCAGTGCCTGACACGTGAAAAGCACGTAACAGAAATTAGCCCCAGGAGGGCGGGACTGCGTCTACCTTATTTATGATTCGATCTCCAAGGCCTGGGGCAGGTCCAGAGGCTCCAGACATAATCAATCAATGAAAGAACAAGCAACTGAATGCATGTGGAAGGCAGACCAATGGGGGGCAGGGGGACAGCAGGCTTCTGTTCCCCTAACTCTCAGGAGCTGCTGGTTGAAGAACGAGAAGAAAACAAAGATGCAGGCGGTAAAGGGAATGATCACTGAGGAAGTAGTGTGAAAGGCAGAGTCATTTCCCAGCTGCCAAAATAAAACCTATGCAGGGCTGGATTATTCCCCCAATAGAGAACAACAACAGAGAAGAAGCTCAGGGAAATGGGAGGATTTTTCTAATACAGTGAAAGGAAGAAAGTAGATCCCCTTCAAAGTTAATGGGAAAAAAAATCATTACAAAGTCTTCACCAATTTGGCCAGGAACAGAATCCTTGGTGTTCCCCCAATGGTGAGCATCTCAGCTTGTCCAACGGACAAGAACATCTATCTTGTCCATGAGCATCTATCCAGGGAGAGAAGCAAAGAGTCAGCTCCTGGACTCTGAGTGGAAGGAGGCACAGACAACAGACTCAAAGAAATAAGCATACGAGGAGCATATAATGTAGAAGGCTGTTAACTTTCCAAGCAGAAAATCAGCCAGGCATTAGAAGTTGAACAAAATAATGACCACTGGTGGTGAGGCAGGAACGTTATGAATAGGAGGAGGGCAAGAGAGTACCTGAAACCATGGCACAGATGCAAAGAAATGCCCCAGCCTCTGAGTGGAGCCTCACGCGAAACCCAAACCCCACAGAGAAGCCTCACCCCATGCAAGCAGAATCCTGGGGCCTTCGTCCGGAACAGGGAATCGCCCACATGGACACTGCCTGTCCCAGACACTGAAAAGCACTTCATTGGAAACTTTGTGTTTTTTAAGATTTCTGCTTTTCTTCTCCTGGGAAAAACAGCCTCTCTAGGAAGGGGGGAACAGGCATGAGGTGAGGGGTACCTTCTCCACAGCCGGCCTGGGAGGTGTGGAGCCTCACTTGGAGGTCAGTGAAGGGAGGGAAGGAGAAGGAAAGAAAGTCAAAGGAAAAGGGGCAAATGGGATAAGATGGGATAAGACAGGATGGGAAGGAAAAGGAGAAAATAAAAAGGAGACAAGGAAGGAAAAGCATCTACTGGGCACCAGAGCACTTCTCCACATCCACACCCTTGTGAGGACAGTGGCAGTGTGTTCTCTCTATGGATAAGAGGTTCAAGGGGCACCCCGAGGCCATCCTGCTGAGAAGGAGACTGGCAGGAATTTGAAACCTGATGCCCTCCTTGCGGTTGGGGGGGGGGAGGGGAAAAGGGAAAGAGGAGCAGCCTAGGCGAGATGAGAAACAAAGATGTGACCTGGTAAAGAATGTGTAAAAACTCCTCAAGGCAAGTGATTATAATCACAAAAGTTCTTTCCAAAAGTAGTACTCCCCCGGTTTTTCCTATTCAGCATTTCCACATTAGTTTACACTTCAAGCCACCAGCCCTGATGGCTCTGTGGACTGACTAAGCTGTAAAGTGACAGAGCAGACACACTTAGAGGATGTCTTGCCATTCCCCCACACCCTCCAGTGGGCCTCATGCTATCTTGGGCCCACCTCCCAAAGACCCAGCTGGCACTGCTCCGGGCTCACCGAAGCCCCGAGAAGCCAGGTGACCTGCCCATGGTCACAGCGTGACCAACAGGGCTGTCCTCCTAATGACCACGATGAGTGCCTGCGGAGAGCTCTTGGGGCTCATGGCTACTTGAAAGATGATGTTCTGGGATGTCACCAGCCGGGCCAGGATTCTGGAAACCAGAAGTTAATTGCTCAGCTCCTGGGAAAACCACACGTTTCTGTGGCCCTGACTGTGCCCCAATTCAGCGCTGTTCTCCGAATGCCTTCCACAGCCCAGTTCCCGTGGTCACCAGGACCGCTCTCACCTATCTAACTTCGGTCTCTCCAGAGAGACTCTAAGCTCCACCACCTGCTCTTCTAGGGAGCGCAGGTGCAGGGGAAAGGGTCGGGATTTAGAATCGGGTCATCAGAGTTCAAATCCCGGTCTTACAACCTAAGAGCAGAGGCCCTGGGCATGCTCCTTGGCCTCCCTAAGTGTGAGTTCCCAGATCTTTAATGGAAACATTCACAGTAATTACTTCATGGGAGTGTTGTAAGGATTAAATGAGTTTCACCACAAAGTATTTCACAGAGTGGTTGGCACAGAGTAAGTGCTTAAAAATGTGAGCTTTTATTAGCCCATGGTGAGTCTGTTAGTCTTAAAAGATCTCCACCTGTGTGACAGCTGCCCACAGGGCAGTGGCATGGGGGGGTTGAGCAGGGGAATGACCCCCGTGCTCGCTACTCCCACCGGACCTGTGTGGGGGCCAGAGCTTCACGCTACAGCAAACGGACTCTTCCTAAAAAGAGGAGGCATTTCTTCTCAAGAATAAAAATACTACACGGAACACGGTATTCTTCTAAAACCTTCAAATTATAGGGATGCATTTATTATTTATGCTTTCCTAACAGCCCCTTCTTATTGTAAAATCAAATATTATTTCCAATTTTTGTGGAGTAAAACTATGGAACTCAAGGGTGGTGGAGGACTCACGATCAGGGGTCACAGCCAAACAAAGGCACCCACCGCGTCCGCCCCCAGACCCCTGACCCCCACCCCAGGCCATCAGGAAGCCGGAGAGGCAGGAGGCAGAACCCAGACTCGACAGCCAGATGGTCCAGGGCTCGGCTCTGCTGCGAATAGCTCTTTGAGCAGGAAAAGTTATTTCGCTTCTCTTGGGCCCAGTTTGTTCTGTTTTTCAAACATACAAAGCTTCTAGCTCAGTGCCTGGAACAGAAGTCCTTGGGAAATAGTACTTTCCCTTGGCTTTCCAAATACTCGTTTTTCTGCCTCCTCCTCACCCTCTCCACATGGCTGTCCAATTGAGGCATGTCAAGTTTAAAGGGTCCCCAAAACCAAGTTCCTTTGTGTGCAGTCATGGTACAGTCTGCCGTATCGGCTTAGGCATCCTGCCCTCTGCTCTGTCTCCCCCCAAATCCAACCAGTCGAATGTCCTGATGCCTCCACCCCTAAAACGTTCCCCGACTATGACGATGTCTTCACTTGTGCTCCCACATCTGGGTTCCGTGGCTGCCCCGTTGCAGAAATGGTCTCCTTGCTTCCTTTTACATTCAGAAGGGCAGCCAGGATGACCCATTAAGAACATCAGATAGGTCCCATCACCCCTGCTCCAAGTTGCACAAAGGCTTTTCCTTAGCACTGAAGGGAGAGGCACAATCCTCCCTCCACCTGATTAAGGAGGCCTCCCTGATCTGACCCATCAGCCCCTGCCCATCCTGGGCTCACTCATCAAACCTGCCAGGCTGCAGGGCTCCCAAAACTTCACATCTGCTGTTCCTTATGCCTAGGACACGATTCCACTTTCCTCTAGGCACCCTGGCGTGCCCATTCCCTCAACTTCTTCAGGTTTCTGCTTGCATGTCACCTTTTTTTTTTCTTTTAGAGAGAGAGGGGGAGAGAGAGAGTGTGCGTGCAAGTCTGAATGAGGGTAGAGGGCAGAGGGAGAGAATCTTAAGTGGACTGCATGCTGAGTGTAGAGCACGACGTGGGGTTCCATCTCATGACCTGAAGATCATGACCTGAGCTGAAATCGGGAGTTAGACATCCAACTGACTGAGCCACCCAGGCAACCCCAGATGTCACCTTTTCTGTAAGACGTTCCATCACCACCATTTAATTCCATTACCATTTAGTATTTGAATAATGAAACAATGTGTGTGCACCTGGACAAGCATTCCTCATCTGCTTTCATCAATTTCCTCCAGAGCAAGCTCGGATCGCCATCAGATACATTGTATACCTTACTTGTTCATTGTCAGGCTTCTTCTCACTCAAGTATATGCTTGCCAGGGGGAGGAGCTGGGTTTCTCTTATTCTTGCAACCTTTCCAACAGTCAGGCAACAATCTGGCCACTATGAAGCTCAGTCCCATGACAGAAAAGGTGGCTCCTCACTCTCGCCGTCCATGGCTCACACAGCCCTTTTTGCTGAGAATCAGTGACTCTGAAAATCCTCCGGCTGTTGTAGCTGGTGGTAAGGGTGTAGGCTGCTGACGTGGGGAGGGAGGCACCTGCCGTGGAGGCGAAGTGAAGGCTCAGGGGGGCACGTGGATACCCCAACAGGCACACAATGCTGCTCCTGGCAGAGGGGGAGGGTGGGTTGGAGCCTGTGCTAAAAGGTTTCCTACTAGAGTCTCCAGGTAATGAATTAAGATGAGGGGAATCTGAGAGCACCACTAAGGAGTCAAGCATATGGGACCTGAACACAAGAGCCCCAGATAACTAGCTGTTGTAAAACAGAAAACGAGCAGGGCCGAAGTGCCTCAGTTCACTCATAGGGTTCACGGTGAAGGGCGCCGACTGTAATTACCTTGAGGAAACAGGAAACTCTCCCTTTTGGATCAGAACTTTCTAAACTTATGGGTCTGTGCTCAGGGGCTTTCTCCCTGTTCCATGACCTGGCTTCTAATTGTCCCAATTCAGAAAAAAATAATTACAAAACAACAACAGAACCCCAAAAAACAACTGTTTCTAAAAGAGTGCCATATGGAGAAGTACAGAGCTTACTTATTTTCCTTTCACCTCCGTATTTTTCCCCAGAAAAGTTAGAATGGGCATGGGAAAACCTCAGATGTTTTTATACTCCTTTGCTGGTGGTAAGATAAAAATATAAGGCAGCCTGCCTGAGCTCCCTGAAGGCAGGTGCTGGGTTCTCGACAGTTTTAGATAACAGCCACATCTAATATATTCTTCTGCACAGCAGGGGCCTAACAAGTGCTACAAATAAACCAATAAAAGAACGAAGGAACAAATAAAATGCAGCCCATTAACTCAGTTCCTTGCATTCAAGTGCCCCCATCCGGGCCCTGACCTTGGCCCATATCCTCTGCTCTGCCCCAGGATCCCAGTCCTTGGGCCAGCAAGCACCTCAGGAGCCTACCCTTCCCCACATAGTATCAGGGGATTTAACACCATGGTTATACTATTGTTGGTACTGGCTTTAGAACCCCACCAGCGCTATGGCAGGTCCTAGCGGGGACAGAATAAATGGGATTTCCTAGCTACAACGCTACAATTAGTGACCACCTGTTCCAGGGAGTTTGCTGAGTTACACTTCTCCAAGGGAGGCTTGTAGCTTTAAATGCATGCTGCAGGTCAGGTTTCAGACTCTGATACGGAAGCCAGCATGCAAGAGGTTAATTTAGGCAGTGGTCTTGGGAAAGGGATCTGAACAAGGAAGAGGACTGGGCAGAGGGAGAAACCCAGCTGTGACTGGGCTCTCACAGCTGGCCCTGTAGGATTCCACAGGCCTCAGGAAGGAGGTGTGGCCAGAGGCATGTGACTCTTCACCTGTGGCCCTACCCCAAGGGGCTAATAGATGAGAGGCCTCAGCAGGCTACAGTCCCAGCAGCTGGAGTCAAATTCCTTCACTTCTGAAGGGAAACAGGGGCATTCACCACACTAACCACTTTGCCTCTCCAGCAAGTCAGAGCATGACGACCACCTCCTCTGTGATGCCCTCCCAGCTGCCTTCTCCGATCCCCTCCAGGAGCAGTGGTAACTCTCATTCTTGCTCATCTCTTTATTTCCAGAGCCCAGCTTACCAGTGACACTCGGCAGAGGAGCAGTAACTGTCTGCTGAATACACACAATATCGGTAATGGACATGAGTGTGAAAAGGTGAACATCACAGAATTATTTTTAAAAAACCATCCCCCAGGGGCGCCTGGGTGGCTCAGTTGGTTAAGCGACTGCTTTCGGCTCAGGTCATGATCCCGGACACTTGGGATCGAGCCCCACATCGGGCTCCCTGCTGGGCGGGAAGCCTGCTTCTCCCTCTCTGTCCCTCTGCTTGTGTTCCCTCTCTGGCTGTGTTTCTCTCTGTCAAATAAATAAATAAAATCTTTAAAAAAAAAAAAAATCCATCCCCCAGGGGTGTCTGGGTGGCTCAGTCAGTTGAGTGTCTGGCTCTTGACTTCGCCTCAGGTCCTGATCTCAGGATCATGGGATCAAGTCCATGTCAGGCTCTGTGCAGGGCATGGAGTCGGCCTGGGATTCTCTCTCTCCCTCTGCCCCCACTACCCCAATTAAAAAAAGAAAAAACAAAAAACCCCAAAGAGTTCAATGTAGTCAGAAAAACAAGCAGAAATGATGGGGGAACTTGACAAGAGGCACACAGAAGCACACGTGTGCGCATTCTGGTCTCAACTCTGGTCTCAATCCTGCATGCCTTCAAGCTTCAATTTCTATGTGACTTGAAAGAGAAGATCTGAGCAGAGACGCACTCAGTTTCAACAGTTTTGCCAAATGACATCTTTTTTTAAATTTTATTTATTTATTTGACAGAGAGAGAACACAAGTAGGCAGAGAGGCAGGCAGAGAGAGGAGGAAGCAGGCTCCCTACCGAGCAGAGAGCCTGATGTGGGCCTCAATCCCAGGACCCTGAGATCATGACCTGAGCCGAAGGCAGAGGCTTTAACCCACTGAGCCACCAGACACCCAAATAACGTCTTTCTTAGTGTCACTGACATGGGTAAGGAAAGTAAGTTTTGATCCTGACAGGGAAAGAGTCTGAGGGTCAGAGTGTCTCCCCCCATGATATGCTGAGGACTTCTTCCAATGAGCCTAGAGTTAAGAGTCCCCATACACCCACCCCCAGTGCCCCACCACTCAAAGAAGCAGGCTGAGACAGGAGTAGATAAGAATTTACTCTTCTGTCCATGAATGGAAACAGAAACCATCTGGAATATCCGGTGATTTATGATAATGCCGTGATTTTAAATCACTGAGTAGTATTTCACCTTCATAGAATAAAGAGCTACAGAGAAG
The DNA here is from genome assembly GCA_004023965.1 of Spilogale gracilis. Classification (NCBI taxonomy): domain Eukaryota; kingdom Metazoa; phylum Chordata; class Mammalia; order Carnivora; family Mephitidae; genus Spilogale; species Spilogale gracilis. The sequence goes on from PITA01023215.1 coordinate 25,416, forward strand.
CTGGAGGACAGATTTTAAACATGGAAGTCAGAATGCAATTTTAAAAAGAAAACTAAGAAATAAAGAAAAAAAATCTCACTCCCAATTTTCTCTCTCATTGCATTTGGCTGATATAGAGAAGAATCTGTAAGAATTTTAAGGAAGACATCTGGAGGGGGGATTAAAATATAAGCCCAAGATTCATGCTAACTTGTCACTTCTCCCATGCCAGAGTTGAGTATACCTACTGGCCTCACAATTCCCCACCAGGTAATCTCATACACCTTGAGGCAGTGACAACAGCTACAGTAATGGCTAAGAAAAAACTAACAGACAAGAAGGAACCTCTTATAAGCCAAACTTATATACCTCCTTAAAGCGATAAACCACAACATTAGTGAAAGCAAAAGCCATAAGATCATTTTCCAACACTATAATCAATACCCATCTCCCCCAACTCAAAAGTCTTTCTCAGCAATCAAAGCATCATTTGATTTAAAAAAAAAAAAAATCCAGAACTGACATACGAAGAGAAGTCAACACTCAATTATCTGCATACAAAATGTACGCATTTGACATTTATCTCTTACAAAGCGTCCTAAATTGGGTTCTTCCTATGAACACTGACATGACCTCTTCATTTACTAAAAAGAAATGCAAACAAATTCCAGTTCGATTCGAACACACTTCAAAAGCCAGCAGAGTTGACACTTAACTCGATTTATAACTCCTTGTCCATTCCATTAGCATGACCTCATTAAATGCAGGCCTTGCATTAAAAAACAAAAAAAACAAAAAAAAACCCACAATCATTCTTCTTGGCATGACAACACCTTCAAAGATACCTGGAAAAAATGGGCAAAATTACCTTTGAACTTGTGGAACACAGCCCACAGCTCCGCGATGTCGGTCGCAAAGGTGATGTCTGTGTCCAGGACAATGACCCTCTCCAGGTTGGCAGGAAGAGTCTTGGTCAGGACAAGCTTCATGAGACCATAAATGCCAGAATAGTGTTTGTTGGGGATCCATGATACTTCAGACTACAGCAGTCAGGGAAGAGCAGAAAAAAGAGAAAAAAAAAATCATTACAGTCATTTTTTTTTGAATAAACATTACAAATAGTCCCTGGTACATAAAAAGCGTTCAATAAAAATTTGCTGAGTAAATGAGTATTTTCTTAAAGATCTGTTTATGTAATTTATGGTTCGGCATATAAAGTTTATTGGAAGAAAATGGATCTGAGTCAAGGGAGAGGAAAAGCCATATTTATGAAATAACTATTATTTACAAATGCTATGCTCAGATTTTTTAAAATAAAATTTTTATTATAGAAATTATATAGGCTCTGCTTGACTTATTTCACTTAAGCAGAGAAAGACAATTATCATATGGTTTCACTTATGTGTGGAGCATAAAGGAATAGCATGGAGGACTCATTAGGCAAAGGAAGGGAAAAATGAAAGGGGAGAATCGGAGGCAGGGACAAACCACAAGAGACTATGGACTCTGGGAAACAAATGGGGTTTTAGGAGGGCGAGGGATGGGGGGATGGTTGAGCCTCGTGGTGGGTATTAAGGAGGCCACGGATTGCATGGAGCTCTGGGTGTTATATGCCAACAATGAATCATGGAACATTACATCAAAACCGAATGATGCACTGCACGGTGATTAACAAAATAAAAGAAAAAAAAAGTTATATAGGCTCACTAGAGAAATTATGTTACAAAAGAATAAAGGTATAAAAATTGGATACTTTTTGGGGGGCAAATAATACCTAATTGTTCCAAGGTACATCTATTTCTTTCAATTATATTCTGTTTGTCATTAAAGATTGCTACCTTAGGGGCACCTGGGTGACTCAGTCGTTAAGCGTCTGCCTTCGGCTCTGGTCATGATCCCGGAGTCCGGGATCAAGCCCCTGCATCAGGCTCCCTGCTTGGCGGGAAGCCTGCTTCTCCCTCTCATTTCCCCTGCTTGTGTTCCCTCTCTCACTGTGTTTCTCTCTGTCAAATAAATAAATAAAATCTTACAAAAAAAAAAAAAGATTACTACCTTAGTGGTGTCATTCAAGTTTATGCTTATCTATTTTTTCGAGCTGTAATTGAACCAATTAGTGTTGCTCTCTCTCCTGGTTCTAACACACACAGGAAGGACGTGGTCATAAGCTACGCAACACTCTTCACTGGGGAGCAAGAGAGGACACATCCACAGACAGTAATGAAAAGCGGATGGAGAGCCACCACTGAAGTCCTCCCACGATGTAAGAGGCCAACCAAGGGCACATGTCAGCAAGCCACACGTCTCAGTACCACTGGGTACCCGAAGGCAAGGCTGAAAATAATACAGAATATCAGTGTGCTGAAAGCTGTCAAATGTACGCGTCATATACGAGAGCAGCCATGGTGGGGCTCCGTCCTAGCCGCCCTGGGGAGCCTCCGTGCAAACCAAAACGCACTTGTCCTGGAGAACTTAACACTGATGATGGAACTCTTCAATGTTAAAGGTGGGTACCTTACTGTGATTCCAAAAAACACGCACCCCTTTTGTCCCTATAATTCCATTCTGAGGACACTGTTCTAAAAAAAAAAAAAAATCACATTTAAAAATGAGAAACCAGTTTTATTCCCCAAGATGTTCATCACCATGTTATAAAATAGAAACAATCCAAGTGCCCCCAAACTGGACAGTTAACTAAGACATGCGTTTTAAAAATTCGATAGCATATTATTTAATGACTATGAGCAATGTAGATTAAGATGTGCTAAAACAAAACCAAACAAAAAAACAAACAAACTTGCATGCGATGTTAAAAGAAAAAAGGCAAGTTCTGGGGCGCCTGGGTGGCTCAGTCGTTAAGCGTCTGCCTTCAGCTCAGGTCCTGACCCCGGAGTCCCAGGATCGAGTCCTGCATTGGGCCCCCTGCTCAACAGGAAGCCTGTTTCTCCTTCTCTCACTCCCCCTGCTTGTGTTCCCTCTCTCTCTGTCTCTCTCTGTCAAAAAAATTTAAAAAATCTTAATAAAAAAAAAAAGAAAAAAGGCTAGTTAAAAAATTTCTTTTGCTTAATAACCATTACATATAATCAAACAATATGAAAACACATCTATTCCAATTTATTCTGAGGAAGAAGAAATAGAAGCATGGCATCAAATTACTAATAGTGGTCATCTGGGGATGATGGGTGCCTGCTCTAAATAAATAAGTAGGTATAAACATACACACCCCACCCTTCTGTATTGTACCACAGTTTTCAACTTTTTTTTTTTTTTTTTTTTTTTTTTTTTAAAGATTTTATTTATTTGACAGAGAGAAACACAGCCAGAGAGGGAACACAAGCAGGGGGAGTGAGAGAGGGAGAAGCAGGCTTCCTGCCGAGCAGGGAGCCCGATATGGGACTCGATCCCGGGTCTCCGGGATCATGACCTGAGCCGAAGGCAGAGGCTTAACCAACTGA
>PITA01023216.1:0-28642 GCA_004023965.1 Spilogale gracilis
GCTCCGCTCCCCACCCAAAAATGGTAAAGGATGTGACCTGTCACCTTCCCTGGCCTTTCACAACCACAGCAGATTGTTGTGATAGACCTTTCTGATGGATGATCTTGTGTTGGAATATTCCTTTTGGGTGACAGTTTATTTATTTGTTTATTTATTTATTATTAAGATTTTATTTATTTGAGAGGGAGAGTCAGAGAGAGAGAGAGAGAGAGAGAGAGAGAGAGAGAAACAGTGGGGGAGGGTCAAAGGGAGAAGCAGACGTCCTGATGAGCAAAGAGCCCAATGTGTGCTTGATCCTGGGACTCCAGGGTCATGACCTGAGCCAAAGGCAGATGCTTAAGTGACTAAGCCACCCCAGTGTCCCCTAGATGACAGTTTGAATGCAATAATGAGTTTACTAAAAATCTTATTTATTTATTTTTAAAGGTCTTCTTAATTATTTGAGGAGAGAGAGAGTGCACACAAGCATGGGGTGGGGCAGAGGGAGAGGGAGAAGCAGACTTCCTGTTGAGCAGAGAGCTGGAGGCATGACTGATCCTAGGACTCTGAGATCATGACCTGAGCTGCAAACAACCACCTGAGCCACCCATGTGCCTCACTAAATAACTTCAAAATTTGAAAACAGTATAGTAAAACCTTTGGTGTATACTAATTTTATATTGCTGCAAAATAAATAACAACATACCTAGTACTTTGAAACAACACCCATTCATTATAGGTCAGAAAGAAGTCAAGGTGAGCAACACTGGGCTGTCTGCTTAGGATCTCACAAGGTCAAAATCACGGCCAAAATCAAGAGCTGACCTGTGGCTGGGCCCTTATCCTAAGGCTCTAAGGAAAGATTCACTTGCAAGCACACTCATATTGTTGACAGAGTTCCACAGTGTCATGATTGTAATGTATTTGTGAATATTGTAAGAATAAGTCCTGTTTCGGTGCTGGCTGTTGGCTGCCTTCCATTCCTTGCTACATGGCCCCTCTATCTTCCAGGGCAGCACTGGTTCTCTGAATCTTCCTTGTGCTTTTAATTTTTCTCTTACTCTTGTGCCACCAGCGTGAGAAGATGCTCTATTCAAAGTGCTCAACTGACTGGGTTGAGCTCACTTGAATAATTTACATATTTTGAGGTCAACTGACTTGGGGTTTTAGTTACATATACAAAATCCATTCATAGCACTACATAGATTAGAATTTGATTACAAAACCATGGGATTCTTGATGGGGGGGGGGTTAAAGGACATGTTGAGAATTCCGTCTACCATATGGGGTATGCAGTTTTTTTGGTTTGCCTTCTTGGAGTTCAAACATACTGGTTTTCTGTGCCTAGAAAGCCATGTTCCAGACAGTCTGTCTCTTATATTAAGCCATTATTATTCTATCTGTTTGCCTGTTAGCTAAGGCTCTTTAAGATCTGTTATATTCTCTTTATAGTTAAAACTACTCTAAAATTTTCCCTTCATGTTTATTAGAGGTCTCAGTAAGTTGAATAGCTATTATGTATGGTTTAGGTAAGCATAAATGCATGGACTTGGGTTTTCTAGAATAGAGTAAAAATTGAATAATTTGGGGTTTTGCATATGTGAAAAAAAATGCATGCTGAAATGCTGCAAATATTTCTTTATATCTGAGACTTCTTCCAAAGCTGCTTGATGAAAACATGGTAAATAGACATCCTGGGGAGCCTGGGGTGGGAAAACTGTTTAATTGTTTCACTGGATTTCTATTGCAGTGAATTTGTGTCCTGGCTCTTGGAAATTGGAGAGATTCATAGGCCTGAGGAAGGTGTACACTTAGGACAAGCATTATTAGAAAATGGAATCATCCACCATGGTAATTACTGTGTTAATTACTAAGTTATTCTCTTTGGTCACCAGTTAGAAGCATCTTAATTCCATTAATCAATTTGATTTATAGTAAATGTCTACATTATAGGATGCTTAATGTATTTTTAACAGCATTTCAAGTACCTAATAAATACAGAACTGTAGTTCTGGGAGTTCCAGGGAGTGTGGGTTTATGGTGATATATTTCCTAACTTTAATCTGAATGGCTACAGAACAGACAAAAATTAGAAATACAGGTAAGTGTGGGATTGTGGAGGAAGGAATGGTGAGTACCAGTTGGAGTATTTGGGACTGCTTTATGAGGGAAAGGGCTACGTGTAGGACATTTTAGAATGAGAACTCTGATAGGGACAGAAGGGCAGAAGGATATCCTGCCCTGTGGCATGGAGTGTGAAAGCTCGTGGTGTCCTGTTCAGGAACTAGCACAAAATCTCACGAGGCAAGAGAGTCTACTTCATGGATGAATATATTGGGAAGGAAGGGTGCAGTAACAGAGATAGGTACATCTGATCCCACAAGATCTTAACTCTCTAACTATAATATGTAGGGTTTATTCTGAAGGAGATGAGGATGGTTTTAAGCAGAGAAGTGGCCAGAACATGGCTTTTAGAACCCTGAGATGCAGCAATGTGGAATATGGAGTGGAGACGTTGGAGACACTGCGGTGTGCCCCATCCATCGGGCGACCCTCGCCTTTCCCTGCAGTAGGAGGACGAAGGCTATGTTCTAGGGAATGATGACAGTGGCCCATCTAGGAGACTTTGGTGAAGCTGAAGCAGCCTTTTTGATAACTGTTGGATGTGGGAGATGAGTAAATAAAAGATCAGGTTATTCTGAGGTTTCTATCTGGATGACAGGGTTGATTACTCAGGAGAAGATGCAGGGTGGGGAGAGGATAAAAGGTTTGTGGCAGATTGGGTATGAGACATCCACAGTGGAGCACTAGGCAAGAAGTTAAAAATGTATGTGTAAAGCTTGGAGTATAGAATCATGGGAATCATTTCAAGAGAGCACTGATTTCCAAAGAGCATCAATAACAAAGAAAGAAGAAAGCAGTGATAATGGGACTGAGAAGTAAAGCTTGAAGAATTTCTAATGCAAAACGTGGGAGAGGAGAAAAAGAGAGAAATATGAATAAACATGGGTATTTGGCTAAGATACTTCAATGTTCTTTTTTTTTTTTTAATTAGAGTGGGATGAAAATGAACTAGATTCTCCCAGTTTTTCCCCACCGTACTGAGTGCCCTGTGAATTTTTCCACCAAAACAGATCCCTAATCAGAACCTTCTGTCACCTCCAGCATCCCCACCTCCTTCTCAGCCACCAGCTTCTCCTTCCTTTCTCCTGCTTGTCCTCCATCCCTATGACACAGTCTCCAAGTAACAGCTAGAGACCTTTTAAAATGAATGTAAGATTAAGACATTCTCCTGCTTATAATCATCTACTGGCATCCCATTAAACTCAAAGAAAAGTTCGAAACCTCTTACCATGGTTCAGATCTCTTACCATGACCCACAAGCCACAAGGCTCCACATGATAGGGCCCCTGACTTCCTCTGTGAGTTGGCAAATAATGTTGCACCCAACTCATTATACTGTGGCCCCTGTGACTTAACTGTCTCTTCCTTAAATACCCCAGGATGACTCTGCATTTAGGATCTTTGCTCTTGCTGTTCTCATTCAACTATTACTTATTAATTCCTAATATATACTAGGGACCTTTCTAGGTGCTGGAGGGACAGCTGTGAATGAAATGACAAAAGTTGCAGTATTTGTGACTCATGTCTTCAATGACACTCAATCTCTTCCTGTTATTACAATAAACTGTGATTTTTAATTTTTGAAATTTTCTTCATGAACTTATCACTCTCTAAAATTACCATTTTCTTTTATTTATCTATTATTTCTTTCTTTATCTGCCACACTGATTCTGGCCCCCCATCAAAGTAGAAGTACTATAGGAATAGGAGCCTTGTTTATTAATATATAGTAAATAACCAGAGTGCCCATCACATAGGGGTGCTCGATAAATATTTGCTCAGTGAATAAATAAATGACTAATTATATTGTGAATAAATTGTAGGTGATTTTGTTCTTGATTCTTTAGCACTGGGAAAACACCATCTAGCATGTAGTATGCTCAAAAACATCATCCAAAAAACTTTTAAGTAAAAATGAAAAGATGCTGAGCTAGACAGCTTTCCTCTTTGGCTACTTCTCTTTCATTTCTTCTACCTCCCAGCCCAAGTATATACTTGGGTCAAGAAGAGAGTATATTGTGTTTTATCCTGCAGTCCACTGAAGCTCAAGTAGGTGGACTGTAGAGACGTTTTGCATACAATCATAGACCTTCAGAAATCAGGTGATTCCTTTCTCATTTAAGCTGTGTTCTTCCAGGGACTATGTCTTACCAGCAGGGCAAAGAAGGCAAAATCTGTTTTTGTACGCATTTGTTTATTCCTTTCCTTACTGACTCTTTCCTTCATCCTGTGTGTAAGATATTATGCTAGGTACTTTAAGGTATGTAAATGTGAACTAATGGCATTTATTTCTTATAGCCTAATAGTTTTAAGGCTATTTTTTTACTTTGTTCATCAAATGATCCAACTGTTGACATGTTTCGTTTTGGAAAGGTAGAAATCTACCAGGATGAGAAAATTAACTTTTTGCAGGGAACGCTGAGAAGGAAAACTGTATTGGTTAATGCTAGCTGCTGTAACAAATATAAACCTCAGTACAGGGCTTACATTCTAGAAGCTACTCTTTCACTCAGGTAAAGTCCAGTCACTGGAGTAGGATGGTGGGGACACCAGGGTTTTGGTGTCTGATAGAGGATCATCCATCTTCAGTGCAGGGCTCTTAAAGGTCATCTTAAAGGAGTGGTGGAATTTTTGGTTTGTTTGTTTTTTAATGGGCCTGTACCCTCCCAGTTTTGTCTTACTTTTGTGTGCATATCCTTAGATGCAATGCAGTTCCATGGACACTCCTTACCGCAAGTGAAACTTAGACATGTAGTATAGAGTCACACCAAAGGAAAATAAAAGCCAAACCAATTTTAAACAATGATCCAGTGTCTGCCACAGAGGTATTGTTCCCAGGTCAATATAAAAGCTATGGAATTGTATTAAAGCCAGAATAATCATTATATAAATTTGTCCGTGTTTTATAGTGATATCAGCATATAATAGTCATAAAAATAACTTTTAACCTTTCCATTTCAGTGGCTGGTTTTTGTAACTTCTGTTGTTAATTTGAGTGATTTCAAACCATTAAGAATTAGAAATAAAAGAAAAAATTTCTTATAGTTGTCAACAATTGATTCTGCTATTTAAATTATTTAAAGGGGCATTTGAAAAATGTAACTTTTTGTACGTGTATGGGATTGCTTACTGTATCTAGAAAGAGCTATACACTAAGTTTATAATAATATTTTCCTGTTCGACTGTGGGGTACCTTGTAATAGATAAAAGGTAATTATAAGAATTTTATTTCCAGGGCTGGAAAGAGTGTGGAGGAAAGGATGTCCTTTGAAGGGGCTGTTAGGTTATTTTCAAACCCCCTTCTGCTTTTGCTTTTGTATTTCATCAAAGGGTACCTAGGAATTGTATGAGAACTAGCCGCTTATTTGCACAGTGCATTGGGTTCTGAAAACTGAAGACATAAATATTATGGGTGGAATTTTACTGACTTTACAATGACAAAACTGTTGTAACTTTGCCTGAAATCATGAATAGCTAACCAAGCATTTTCAAGTCAATTGTAAGTTAGTGCAAAGTAGAGTTCAAACAATACTTGTTAAATATCTTCAGAGTCTTTTGGACTCTGACCTGTTCTTCAGTTCACAACTGCTGAAAGCTCTTAAAGGAATCACAGAGTTTCATAGAGAGAGAATCACCCTTATTTACTCTGTTAAGGTGTTTCTCACAACAATTTTCAATTGCCTTCCTTTATCTATCTCTCATCTATCTATCTATCATCTATCTATCTTCTATCTATTTATTTGTCTATAAATATTTTATTTATTTATTTGACAGAGAGAGAGAGACAGCAAGAGAAGGAACACAAGCAGGGGGAGTGGGAGAGGGAGAAGCAGGCTTCCTACCGGGCAGGGAGCCTGATGCGGTGCTCGATCCCAGGACCCTGGGATCATGACCTGAGCCGAAGGCAGACACTTAATGACTGAGCCACCCAGGCACCGCAGTTGCCTTCCTTTAAAAAGGAAACAAACAAACAAAAAAAGTAAGATTTTTTTTTGGTAAGGGATATTAGAATGGGAGAATTTCAGTCTTAATCAACTTATCCTCCAACTTCCAACTTCAGACACCACTTTTCTCCAATACAGTTTTGAAAAAGAAGAGATAAATTCTGGATCCGATTTTATTTTGAAATTTCAAATGCAAAAACCTTTGATTATTTAACTTATAAGGACTTAAATCTTTTTGAACAATGATATTTATAACCTGATTAACACATTTTCTTAAAAGTAAAGCACTGACTACTCTCTATTAATATCATTCTATTTGTCACAGTTTGATTTTAGTGGCCTGTACTATTATTTTTATCAGGATTTGATCAATTATAATGTCAGATTTAGCATACAGAATTGTTGCTGAAATAATCGCTTTTTTAAGTGTCCTAAATTACCTAGTACTGATTTCTTTGAATTAGGAATAGGGGAACATATTATGCAATTTCACATTAATAATTTCATTTGAATGGAGAAAATTAAGCCCAGCATGCTAGTGTTATTGATATGTGGCTCCAGCTGCATTTAGTGAAAATAGAGTTCCTAAAATAAAGTTGGATGAACCATCTCTTTTTCAAGAGAGAAAACTTAAATAGTTGACTGTTTTTGCCACTATTCACATTGTAGGTATTATTGAGAACTTCATAAAAGCAAAACCTTGCTAATCCAGGAATTATTGGGTCGCAACAGCATATGTTTTTGGTATGATATGCTGATATATTTTCTTATTTGGGTCTACTATTTACACTGTAAATGCTTATGCAATCCAGAGACCTCATTTATTATATCCAGTAGTATGCTGAAGTTGGCTTATACAAACTATAGAGAGCTGGTAATTAAATTTCTTGGAAATTTGCAAGCTGGTTGTAAGGCACAGCTATTATTAAAAATTATATGAACAGATAGTACATAAATTCTACTATAAACAACATTCATATTATCAAAACTCATCACTTCCTAATTATTTTACTGTTTTATTCTTGTCTGTGTTCTTAGTGTTATTTATATCTCTTATTTCTGTATGGAAATACTAAATGGTAATGTATTACTGCTAGCCTAACTTGATTTTCAGTGACTTTATTTTGGTAGCTTGAAATTGGCTGGTGTGGGGATATTTAATACCACAGAAATTGGTGAATGCTGCAGACCAGCACACCCCCTAGAAAGCCAACTGTATCCCTAGGAATATCTCAGTATTGCATAGTTGTTTAGAAGACAGTGTTAAGCAATCTTTTCCACATGACCCGTACTCTCAACGGTTAATAAGCCCATTTTTCATGTTTCAAGAAGTTGAGGGAGTGCATTTGAGTGCAGAACTATGCACCGTTTTTCCAAGGCAGCAGCTGAGAGTTGTAGATTCACCCAAGATGAATTATCAAAGTCTTGTAAGATTTTGTCCTACAACCAAGCACTCCACTTTGAATAGGGATTTTAAACCACCATTTGCTTTATTGTGGCAAGAGACATTTGGGCTCAATGTTTCCTTGAATTTTGAGATATCAAGACAATGATTTATTTCAGTGAATCTTAGGGAATACAAATTAGAATAGATAGATTGTAGAGAAGAAATAAATAATTGGTCCTGAAACATGCCATAAGATTGCAAAATATTTCTCACGATACTATTTTTCTTTCACACATGCTTTTTTCTTTTGGCTTGATCTGGGGGAAAAAAAGATGCCAAAAGGCTGTGTTTTCTATTTTTGGCAGCAATTCCTTGTTGATCTGATGGCTGCAAGCCATGCACATGGGTAGGTTGGGGTAAAATAGCTGAAACTTCATATACGTGTGTGTATGAGTGATAAGTCTTTGGCTTTCTTTTGGATTCAGCAAATGTAGTTCATTTTTTTTAAGAGTTTATTTATGAGACAGAAAGAGTGTGCAAGTGAGAAAGTGAGAGAGCATGAGCAGAGGGAGGAGCTGAGGGAGAAGCAGACTCCCAGCGAAGCAGGGAGCCTGACTTGGGGGTCCATCCCAGGACCCTGTATCCATGACCTGAGCTGAAGGTAGATGCTTAACCTATGGAGCCTCCCGGGCACCCCTCACCAAATGTAGCTCATGAAAATTAATTCTGACAATTTTTTCTCCCCCTCCAAGGTTTTAAACAAAAAGTAAAGGTCAAAGTCTTCTAGCTAATCATGAAAACGGAGCCCATTGCGGCGAATTATTTCTTCTGCCAATGTTGCATTCTCCGTCAAGAAAACTTTTAAATATAAACTCTTCAAGGTTTAATTTGTGTTTTCCCCCCCTCCACGAACAATCATTTTTTGTTAAAATTGTCTATAAGATACTTTTCCTGGAAAAAAGAAAATGAGAGCAAGTTAAATAGGAGTCGTTATGAATATGAAACTCTTATCTCAAGGAGGAAAGTGAAAGATGACCAGTTTCATTTCCATCCGGGGCAAAAAAATTTAAGTGACATGTAAGGAAAGCATTTCTCAGTTTTAGAAAACTATTGAAATTTTGGAGTAAGTTACATACTGAAATTATATAATCTACTCCAGAGATCTAAACACAGAATGAATGGTCAAGATTGGTGAATGTGTGGTCTTGGCCTGATTGCTGTGGGATAAAACAGATAAATACTAAAATTCACTTCTAGGACTGAGAATTTAATTACAATTCACTAGTTAGATTATCTGCTCTTTGAAGGATACTTTTTGCTCAACTTTGTGGCACTGTGAAGAAATAGACTTTGTGTATTTATAGAAATAAAATAATACACTGTATAAACCCTTGTATATGCTGAGTATTACTAATCTCAATTTATTTCTTAAATCATTATACAGAAATTGTAAATGTATTATATAACAAAATCTTAACATGAATCTTATCAGAATACTGGATCAATATTACTGTGTTAGGGAAACAGAAGTTTTTTGGTAAAAGTACATGTTTTAGTATTTGGAAATATGTATTATTTTATAAATTTATTTGTTTTTGCTTGCCACTTTTTAGACTGTCAGTATTTTAATATATTGTTTCTATGTTCTTAGTTACTGATAAACATCAATTCAAACCAGAGCAGATGTTATATAGGTTTCGCTATGATGATGGAACATTTTATCCAAGAAATGAGATGCAGGACGTGATTTCAAAGGTAACAACCTCTCCCAAAACCTTTTATCAATAGCAGAATTCATGTTGTTACACTTCACCAGGATAAAATGCTATTGAGAACTTAAAATAATTCTAATATAGAAAATAGTTTTCATAAGCAAGACTCTCAATTTCTTCTTGCTATTTAAAGAATTCTAGGGTTAGATCATTGTTTTCATTTTCTTATGTAGTTTTAAATGGAACTAATGAAATTGCATTACTCAGATTATAGCCACTGAAAAGTATGTCACATATAGCAACAAGTGACCATTATACTTGAATAAATTTCAAAAATATAAATATATAAAATGTATGTAATATCAGTTTTCTTAGCATACTTGACAAGATCTGTATTGACATATAGTGAACACATAGTGTGAGGTATTGCTGCATAGATTTATTTTCTGCTAATACTTTGAAATAATTTTTAAGAAAAATAATTTTTAAAACCCTTTGTATTTGTATATGTCATATGTATATGACACATTCATAATACAATTTAATTCCTGTTTTTAATTATGTAAGTTATATTATTTTTCTGTTGTAATCTAACAGTTAAATAACTTTTAAATTGGTAGAGATTATAAAATGATTCCAGAATGTTGGCATTGGATTTGTCTCAAAATTTCATTGGTCTGACCTTTGAGTGATCTTCTTTATTTTATAATAGGGAGTGAGATTATATTGCCGTCTTCATAGTCTGTTTACTCCAGTGATAAGGTGAGTCTTGTTTCTAAGTTCTGGGCAACTTACATGGAAATATTTGTATTGCATATTGGATAAGTATTATTCAGCTGGAAACTCTTGGTTTATTTTTTTTTCTTCCATAGTGAAAATTTTACTTTTAAAGTTTATTTTAAGTAGTAATTGACCTGAAAATATTTCTAAATTTTCTAAAGCTCTAATTATGCAGTTTTTCCCTACTCTTTACTCTGATTTCTAAATTATTTGTCATTAATTCATTCTAGATAGACTTGATAATGAAATAATTCACATTCAGTTAATATTTAGTATGTAATAGTTGACTGGGAGAGAATTTGGAAATACTATTTACTATAAATACCACTATGATAACTGTATATCGATTTTTTTTCATTAAATTGTGTAACCAATTCTTGGTTGTGTATTGTCACAATATTTCCTCCTAATAGTCTTTTACCCAAAGGAAAGATTTTGTACTTGAAAATTAAGAATTTCTTTGGAGTTAATAAGTAAAACTTTATAATGTTATTCTCTACCAATTTTTTCCTTCTGAATAGATATGCCTTTTTTTAAAGTGGAATCATAATTAATTTTCAGTTTACCGCTCTAGAACAACAGCAGAAAACTGAGTTTTACATTATGATTACTGATAGAAGAGATGTTTAGGAGTATTATTGTATTTTTATAAAATATACACTGATATACACTGATAAAATGTGGTATGATGTTACACTAATTTCAGATGGCCAGATATCATTCAGAGTTTATTGGCTGAAACTTAAAATTTAGGACAAAAAAAGAAAAAAAGTGGTTGTACCATTTCCAAAAGGAATAAAGATGTTTTTCAGTTGTGGCTATAGAATCCAAATGTTTGATGTGTTGTGTTTCTATTTTTCATTCTGGTTTCCAATTTCAAGGAAACTCAGAACTTAAGAAAAAACATCCAGAAGTGGCTGTTTAAGTGTATTGGAATGCTCACTAATGTTTTATAGAGAACATAGTGCAGACCCTGGAGGAAGAAACAAAATTTACCCATCACTCCTGGAATTGCCCTGTCCACTTTCACAAGCAGTCTTCCTAAAGTAAAAAGAAGTGAAAATGAACCTGTATTTATTGATGCTCCACTAGATTTCCAGCATAGCCACCCTGCATATATTTTGGGTAACCTAACACTAAAATATGGTTACTTTAGTCAAGAGCAAGTGGGTACTTAAATTTGTTTCTTCTGCTAAACTCATAAAAACAATAATGGTTACAGTTTTCATGTTACCTGTGTATATGTAGATTTTATATGTGAGAAATTATGCTTTGAAAATATATTTTAGCCATATGGGATTTCTTATCAAGAAGGTTACATTCCATAAGAGCTGATAAGGAAGGATTGTTCTTTGGCTAGAAATGACAATTGTTTATGAGTTGTCAAGGAAAAATTTATGGGGAAAAAAAACCCATAAAAGAGATGGAATGTATGATAGTCATGCTTTTAATATGTGTGAACTCAGCTTACAAAAAGAAAAAAATTACTGGGGTGAAGAATTCACCAACCCACATGTGTTTTATAAAAGAGTGACTATCTTTTTCCTTCTTATTGATGCTTATGGAAACCAACATGAAATGGGTAGTGAGGTATCAGAAACATGGAAATAGATTTTAAAAGATTTAATAAATAAATAAATTTTAAAGACTTTTTATAAAAAAGAATCTCTATTGATTACTGGATAACCTAGTATATTCATTACTAAAGTCTCAGAAATATCAACCATTTTTCAGGGACTTTTTTTATGAAAGTAGATAAAATGATGTCAGTATTAATTGTCAATTGTTGACGGGGCTAAAGAACTGTGCATAGAGCTAGTCATTATTTATCACTTCAAGTTGTTCGTGGTTCAGATCTTTTGACATTTTGAAAAGACTGTCATTTTCTCTTTGATCCAGGCCTGCAAAATGAATGAATTATAGATTTCTGTCCCGGGGACCCCATTCTGATCAGGAGCACTTGTTGGTATCTAACTTAACTTTGAATGATTTCCCAGAACTGGGATGTCTACTGAAAGGAGCGGCTAATGTAGAGTCAGCTGGTTCCCTTGGTTCCCTGGGGATGGGATGTCACTTGTCCATTCTCTGATCAGACAAGATGAATGACAGAGTTCTCAGCATGTTTACCTTAGGACAGGCCTGCTGTCTGCCACTGCAGCTGTGTCAAACGAATAATCCTCCTGTGCTAATCCAGCCTTCCTGGAGAATTCAGGAATAAAAGGGGTTGCTTTATTCTCCACATTTTCAAGGGATTTTTTTTTGTGTAAGCTTTATCTTTATTTTAAGGGAATAAATTCTATTTTATTATTCTTTTATTAATGAAATATTGTATTTCTAGCTAAATTGTTATCAGATAAAATAGCAATAATCCTCTTGTGTAAACAAGCATGTCGAGGGGGGAAATGTCCTATTTCGGTATCATTGTGGGTCTCTTCCGATAAGAGCTGATGAAGGAGTTTTCCGGTGTTATGTACATCTTGTAAACCTCTCTTATTTGCACTTAATTTGGATAATAGATTCAGATTATATTTAGTAGACTTTTCTGTTGCACACTGATATTAAATGAAACATTTTCCTGTGCTAACTTATCCTTTTATCAATTTTGGTTTCTTTTTCCTTCATAGAGATAAAGATTATCATTTACGAACCTACAAATCTGTAGTCATGGCCAACAAGCTGATAGACTGGCTAATTGCACAGGTAAATAGACAAAAGAAGTTGCTGAGTCATATTCACTGCTGCTTTAAGCTTTGAGGTGATTTAAGTACCTTTTTCGATCACCATGTGCAGATGAGACACAGTGAAATAGCTTGACCAAGTTCATATAGCTCATATAGAGTTAGGATTTGAACCTAGGTAATCTGACTTCATGGTCTTCAAACTTAATTTTTATGCTATATGGTCTTTCAAGAGGAAATGTTCCTATTCTTAAAATATCAGCTGAGATCCGTCAAAAAAACTAAATGTAGCGGCACCTGGGTGGCTCAGTCAGTTAAGCATCTGATTCTTGATCTCACTTCACGTCTTGATCTTACAGTCCTTGGTCCTTGAGTTCAAGCCCCTCATAGGCCTCCATGCTGGGCATGGGGCCGACTTAAAGAAAAGGAAAGGAGTGGCTCAGTTGGTTAAGCGACTGCTTTCAGCTCAGGTCATGATCCTGGAGAACCAGGATCGAGCCCCACATTGGGCTTCCTGCTCAGTGGGAAGCCTGCTTCTCCCTCTCTCGGTCCCTCTGTTTGTGTTCCCTCTCTAGCTGTGTTTCTCTCTGTCAAATAAGTAAATAAAATATTTTTTTAAAAAAAGGAAAGAAAAAAGGAAAAAGGAAAGGAAAGGAAAAGGAAAAGAGAACCCTAAGTGTAATTTGAGTATCAGCAAAGAATACACATTCACATGCATTAAAATTTCTTGCATGTTGGGGAATGAATCTTGGAACACTGGAAAAAAAAATTTAAGTAACAATAAAAAAAAATTTCTCATATGTTTTGTTCACTAATTTGTTTTAAGATATCTGTTTATTAGTCCTAACAAGTTATTCTAATCTCCCTGTGCCTTTCTGTTAGATAATAAGTATGCTTTGACTGTATAAGCTTTAATATCTATCTACATACATTTTAAATAGGAAAGTATGAAATTTATTGGTATTGTTGCTCTGTTCCTCAGAACGTGGGAGCTGACAGCAGGTATTGAGAAAATGTTATTTGCAAATTACGGCATCTACCCGAACATACTAGATATTCAAATATAAATTTAAATGTTTTATCATCCTCGGTCAACTGATATATAATCAAAAGTTTAATGTTGATTAAAAAAAACAACTGACAGAACTTACTGTTTTGTTTGGGGATATTGGTTGGTTGAAATGTCATGGTTAGATATTTGGGTCAATTTCATAAGCAGTTTTACTTTTTTGTTATTAAAGAAAGTGGCCTACATTTGTTCTGTTTCAAATATTAATGTTTAATTCATATTTGATTCATCTGTGCACATAAATTTTGAGATTTTTATTATTTAATTTTAATTTCTAGACTATCTAAGACTGCCTGCTTTTGTATTTTTAGCACTTAAATGTATTCTATTTAGAAGTTAGGATTTTAGGTTAAACCGAGTAATTATTTTTAGATAAAAACTAATTCATACATGCAATGGGTTTATTAGTCAGACTTTTATAACATTATGGTCAAGTATGTGTCATTAGAATTGGTTCTGTATTTGGTACCAGAGTTGGCATTTCACATAGAAATTATAATCTTATAGAATTCACACCAACTTGTACTATGGCCATGTGAGAAAACTAAAGAAGGTTTTTTTGAAGCAAAAGCTGATGCCTAATAAATATTTAAAGTCCTAACTCAGGAAATTAGTGAGCAACGTTTGTTTTTTTTTTTGTTTTTTTTTTTTGGCATTGTTTTACTTTTCAAATGTGAGCATTAGAAGAATAGAATCAAAACTGGATCACATTGCAATTTTTTTCTTCAGGCTTTCTTCTTCTTAGTTGTTTGTTACAACAGTGTCTTAGAAATTGTATGTACTAGAAATTGGGGTGATGGATTGGGACTCAGGTAACCTAGCATCTCATGATGGCTCTTCTGATAAGTAGTTATGCAAAATTGGGCAAGTCCCTTCATCTATCCAGATTTTATTTTCACAACTGGTTACTACTTATTGGAATTATTATCTAACAGAGAAATAGGTGCAGGGACATTAGAATAACTTGCTAGGACTAACAACAGATACTTTAAAACAAATGGTTGGACAAAACACGTAAAACATGCACTGTAGGAACGAATGATTGTGAGTGAAAGCAAGGATAGAAATAAGCACAGAGTTCAGAGTTCATGGGACCAGCCTGACTAGGAAGAAATAAGATGAGAAAGTACTTCTTAATCATAAAACCTACAACTCTAAGTTTATACACACAGATGCACATATGCCTCTTCCTACCTATGAATCCTTATATGAATAACATAAAAGTTTTCTAGATAAAAACCTAACAGAAGTTTGCATTGGGCTTTCATATTTGCTTCAGTTATATGATCTGATTACTTTTTCTGCAAGATAGTGAAAAAGAAACTTTCATTTACAGCCTCAACTGAACAATTTACTTTTTTTTTTAAGATTTTATTTATTTATTTGACAGAGAGATAGGGAACACAAGTAGGCAGAGGGAGTGGGAGAAGCAGGCTCTCTGCTAAGCAGGGAGCCCGATGTAGGGCTCGATCCCAGGATGCTGGGATCATGACCTGAGCTGAAGGCAGCCGCTTAACTGACTGAGCCACCCAGATGCCCCAAATAATTTACTTTTAGGGTCTAATAAATCGTCCTACATTAGTAGGTTTCTTTAGGGGCTCCTAAAGAGCAAGACCATTTGGTAGAAGTAATGGAGTAGCAGAGATTATACGTAATTATTTTTCATTAACTTTAATGTGTCTTCAATACATAGGATATTTTCTTGCAACACAATTGGGATGCAAGATCGAAAAAATAAGAGAAAGACATCATTTGCAGTAGCAATGAATTTTAGTTATTTATATATATATATGTTCATGTTTAATACAGTATGGTTTACTCAAGAAGTAATATATCTTTGTTTTACGCTTAATGTCAAAAAAAGATGTTTTCATAATCAAGTGAATGTTTTATAGCAATTAGGTACATCATAAGCTTATGAAAGCAGTGTGTGCCTTAATAAAAGAATGTTTCTGTCAGTGTGGTGCCGGGAACGTCAAATGCAGTAAAAACACAACAAAGCTTTCAGTTGCCTGTTAAGTTGTGCCATGTTTTGTGGTTAACAGGGCGACTGCCGCACCAGAGAAGAGGCAATGATATTTGGTGTTGGACTCTGTGACAATGGATTTATGCACCATGGTAGGAAATTTTATTCTGGAAGCTTACAGATGTATTCTACTGTTTTGTTTCTGTTAGGGCACTGGGAGTGTCTCATTGTTTTAGTGAAGGCATTTAGAGATGAACCAGCAAACTATATGGGTCTTGCCATGTGTCCATGCCAGATCACATCTATGTTCAACTTCACCACGGGTGCCATTCCTATTTCTATTGCTATTATCTACCATTGACATGACTTCTCTTTTCTTTTTCTAGACTGGCTCCAGAAGAGCAAAACTTGAACTAGAAGATTTTTTTTTTTAAAACCGAAATTATTTTAGATCAGACTCATGATTTTTTTAAATGCCAGTTTACATTAAAATGATTAAATAAGAGAATATTATGGTTATCTCAGAGATAAAATTATAAATCTCTGGAAAAACTCTTTCATTTTGGCTACTAATTAAAGATTTTCTTTCTTGTTTGATGATTTCATTCCACCTAAATTTATAGAAATAATGAGACTTGGTCTTCCCTCTCTATTTATAGCATCTTATAGATTCCACAAACCCAGACTTCTTCACTGTTCACACATATAAATAACATATATATGCTTATAAACACATACTTGATAACGCTTCTATTTGTCAATTACTTACAGAAGGTTATTACTTTTTAAAAAAAGATTCATATATTTTATGGAGAGAGAATAGGGGAAGAGCAAAGAGAGAGGTAGAGAGAATCTTAAGCAGACTCCCTCTGAGGTTTGACCCAGCCCTGGCTGGATTTCATGACCCTGAGATCATGACCTAAGTTGAAACCAAGACTCAGTTGATCAACCAACTGAACCACTCAGGTAGCTAGAAATACTACCTTTCTGTGAAGAAGGAAGTATAGCAAAACTTCCAGTGATGTTGAGAGCATCTTTGGTTAGCATACATTCATTTGGGAATCCATTACATCTTACCGTCTCTAGAGCAGTGTATGAGATATGATAGAAAAATATCAGTCCCTGATGAACAAACTATTGAGTGGGAGAAATAATATTATTATAGGGAATTAAAACTATAATATCAGACTGAAAACCTTCAAATATTTTGTTTTTCTTTTTAAAGCATCAACAAGAAATCATTTTATCTAAATATTTATTTTAAAATATTGATTTGCATGCCTGGGTGACTCAGTCGGTTGTGTCCATCTCTTGATTTTGGTTCAATTCGTGATCTTAGGATCATGAAATCAATCCTGCATTGGGCTCGTGCTCAATGTGAAGCCTTCTTGAGAATTCTCCCTGTCCATCTGCCTCTCTCCCATGCTTGTAGGCATATGTGTATGCTTGCTTTTTCTAAGAAATATAAATAAACAAATAAATAAATATAACAATAATTAAATATTGAGTTAAAAAATATTGAGTTAACAACAAAAGTTTTCCCTACAAAAGTCTATGTCAGTACAGCACAACCAATTTGGCCCCTGCCTGGCCTTCCTTATGTCCTTTCTCAATCTTATTAGGCAGACTATTTTGTGGAGGAAAATAGCAGTAGCAAAACACCATATGAGTTTGGGGGAAGTGCTTAGGTCATGTAGGCATGACCTAACTTGATCTCAAGTATATTCTCATTTCTACAGTCAACTATACCATGATACTTTTTAACTTGTGCTTGATAGTTTCATTTATTAACCCATGTTGCTGGCCAGTCTTCATTCAAAGATCAATACGTATATCATCCAGTCAACAGTTATTATTTGGAACTGAACTGTGTAAAAATAGTGAAATAAAATAATTCTGTATTGCTTTCTATTTGCCAAGTTAATCACATTTATTACCTCATTTTTAGTTCTGTATGTTATGAAGAAGGTTTTATTGCTCCCATTTTACTGATGAGGAAACTACAGTTCAAAGAGTTTAAGTAACTCTCCCAAAGTCACACCCAGAATCAAACCCAGACCTGGAGATCTGTCTCATCAAAAAACCAGACCTTGTACAGTGCCATGGGACAAGTGTCTTCCCTTTAGCTTCCTGCTCAATGAATCACCCTGTTGCACCAAGTACGCTTCAATGTACCAAGGATACATAAATAGAAATAGAAAAGATTTCTCTTTTATAACATTTTGACTACTGTCAGGATCTCATTGACTATAAATTCTCTCTATCAGTATTTAGCCTTACTTTTGAAAAGGTTAATCTTAGGGACTTTGGGGGAAAATATTGACATTCAGATAAAAGGGGAAAATGACCTTTATTGAAATAAGATTATTTGAGAATTATGTTTTTAAACAGAAAAAAAACTAAGAATGAGTGGAAACTAAAATCACATTTTACCCAGATGATATATTTCTAGTTTGAAGTGTTGGAACACAAGTGACCACCGTGGGAATTGCTCACACACATAAGAGCAACACTTACCCATTTGAATTTTCCCATAATTGTTCAGGATATTAAAAACACACTTGACATGTTTACTACAAATTCAAAACAATGTGGGTTTCTATGTTTTGGATTGCGTACATTTTTTTGATTCAATATAATTTATTATATTTGGGTGAGTACAAAAAAGTTAACTTTGAAAAAAATACTTAAAAATTCAAAATTCTTTATTTAATAGTAATTTAAAGGAAACATCAGCTTGAAGCTGTTGAAAGAGATAGAATAATATCGTAGGATTATTTGTGAATGAAACTTCTAAGTGTATAACATTGAGGTTATGGGACAGATACTAGTTTACTGAATGTCTGTTAGTATGGAAAACAAGTTGAGTTTTTTAATTAATTGGAACAATTTGAATCTCTGTTTTTGTAGTCCTTGAAAAAAGCGAATTCAAAGATGAACCCCTACTTTTCCGTTTTTTTGCGGATGAGGAAATGGAAGGATCAAATATGAAACATCGACTTATGAAACATGATTTAAAAGTTGTGGAAAATGTTATAGCCAAATCATTATTGGTAAGATCATCAATATGTTATATAAGTTTTCTTCATTTATTGTTTGATTTGTACCTTTTTTCAGAATTTCTTTATTAATAATGCTAATATTTTGCATTTCAGATTAAATCCAATGAAGGCAGCTATGGTTTTGGGTTAGAAGACAAAAATAAAGTTCCAATAATAAAGTTGGTAGAAAAGGGCTCTAATGCTGAGGTAATGTAATATTAACATTTTTATTTAAATTTGTTGTCCATGACAAACAAATATAAAAAGTTCTAAACCAATTTAAATTTGCTTTTAAGTATCTTTATTGAAAATAGTGTTTCTGAATAATGTTATTCTAAGTTTCTACCAGATACTATTGGAATTTGTGACAGAGTTCATGTACTCAAATATAGTTGGAGGGAAGTATTGTAAAGATCTATAGTTGTGAACTTCCTGACATCCTAGGAGGTCACATGGCTCATTCCTTGTCCCTGGGACTTCCCTGTTCATCATTCTAGCCTGCAACCCTGTGGAGACTGCATATAGTGGGACTGGATTTTCTGTCAGATAACTGTTCCATTAAATCAAGGGCTGTGTCTTTTATTTTCCTATTACTTTTGACTGTCTTATAAAAATATATTTTTAAAATATTTATATTTTATGTAATCAGTAAAGTGCATGCTTTGACTTATTTTCTCATTAGGTTAATGTTGACCGATGTCCTCTCACCTCAGCAGCCTTTTAAGCAGAGGACTCTCCTCATCATTCATTCAGAATTATTTATTTAGTACCTATTATATGCCAGACAGTATTCTAGGCTCTGGGAATATAGCAATGAACAAAAGAGACAAAATCTCCTGCTCTCATGGAACCTACTGGGAGTATTGTATCCCAAATATGTGATATTTAAAGTATTCTCTTCTTGCTCCCTGGCTTGTAAACATGTCTTAATCATCAAGCAAACTTCTAAATATATAAATCTTAAATAAAGAATGTGAGAATGAGTGAAGCATGACTTGTAGTTTTGAACCTATTTAAAGTTAACAGCACACTTCCATCCACCCTATTTGCCAATGCCCAAGGTCTCCATCTTTTACCAAAACACAAACTCATGTAACACAGTGTTTTAGGTACAGCACATTAATTTCATACGAAATAACTCTGGTCATCTCATACTTTGTTTGTGGGCTGGGCCAACACATGACAATTTTTAGTAATTTTCTGCAAGAAGGAAATGTTTCTCCCAGACATTTTCTGTGGGTGTTCTTAGAGCACAGCTTCATCTGACTATGTCATTGATTAAGTGCCCTCTCCCGGGTTTTCATCATTTCTCCGGTAACCAAAACAACATGTAGTTCAGAGGCAGTGGGACTGGTTAAGAGTGGCTGTCTGGTTGGCGTGGAGAGATAATGTCTTCTTTGTCATCTTTTCAGCCTCTGGCCATCTATGCTCTTTTTGAGCTCTTTGCCTAGGGTTCCAAGCCGTTCCTCTCTCCTGCCCTGGAGATATTTAAGCTGTGTCATATTAGCAATGCCTATTCAGTTGTCCTTTTTGGATATATAGAGGTTGAACCTCTCTGAGTTAATTGCATATAAATGGAAAACACAGTAAAAAAAAAAATTAACGTGGGGTTTGACTGTAGTTTAAAAGATGAAATAAGAAAAACAACTTAAGGTACAATAGAAGGAGGGTCACAGGAGGAGGACAAAATTAAGTCATAAAAGAAGGGGTGGGAAATTTCAGTGCAAATGGGTGGTCAAATTTAAAACGAGGTCAAAGAGAATAACTGTTATCTCTCCCTCAGTTCTGTTGTGTGAAATTGCATAAAAAACATTGCAGCTGTGTTGAAATGTCAACAATCTATAAGTTCTAGGTCTTTCCAGCTTCTAATTCTGTGAAAAAAAATTAGATTCCTTATTAAAATATAATTTTATTTTTTTTTCTATTTCTCTGTTAGATGGCTGGCATGGAAGTTGGGAAAAAGATTTTTGCTATTAATGGTGACCTAGTTTTTATGAGACCTTTCAGTGAAGTGGATTGCTTCCTGAAATCATGCTTAAACAGCAGAAAGCCTCTAAGAGTTCTTGTGAGCACAAAGCCAAGGGAGTAAGTTGTACGATTTATGTGGGATTTAAAAAAAAATTATACATAGGTGAATAAAACAGAAAAGTTAACTAAGTACATGTCTAGAGTTAAGTATCTCATTGCCTGGGACATTTAGACTTTACCAAGATCGCTAATACTGGTGTTTAAATGATGGGAAAACTGCCTTGCTCATGCTGCTAATGCTTGTTACTCAAATCAAGTAGTTTCAACAGAAATAATACTTCCTTCCTGCTGCCCAAATTTTCCTGGTCTGAGTTAGCTTGAGTCTAATTATAAGTGAAGAAAACTTGTAGAACACTTGATAGTAAAGAATTGCATTCCTCATGTTCAGCTCTAAGAATTTCAGGTCTATGATTTGGTTAGATATTAGGTTTATAATTAAGCACTTATAAGAAATTCAACTATGTGAATTACACTTGCATGCTTGCTTGTAGTTAGTGATATATCAGTTCTTTAAAAAAAAAAAAATGCCTATCTATCTACCTACCTATGGGAAGGTACTTCCTACCTTTAGGAAAAAACTTCATGTTTATTATAGCCAATTTAGAGAGTATAGGTTTTTCTAAATGAAGGCATCTTTCTTACAATCATATCATCCATAAACAGCCATTACTTTTTTGAAATTCAGTGATAGTTGATTTTTCAAAGTACTGATACAGATTTATACAATCATGTACTTATAAAATGGGATCATGCATTACAATTCATTTTTTCTAATTAATAGGATATTATGGATACACTTGGTAGACATTGGCTTTTCTTCCGCAACTCATTGATGGTCTGGTGTTCCTATGTCACATTTCCATGATTTGTTTAACCAATAAATTAATTAATATAATGCATATAAAGTACTTCATGTAATATATTAATGTACTATGACTATATCAAAATAACTGTTTAAAATTTAATTTTATCATTTATTAATAGTAATAAGCAACATTATTCATTTTAAAGTAAGTGAAGATTACCACCTTTGAAAACAAGGTTTATTTTAATTACTTAGAAAATATTCTCGGTATATACAGCGTAGTATTCTTCCCTGCCTTAATATATATATTCAGCAATAACTAGATACACTCTATCTTAGGAGTTGAAATGCAATGTAATAAGCTAGAATATATGTACTGCTGAAGCAAGCGTGCAATGTAATGAGCTAGATTCTACAGCATTAAGTGATCAAGGTCGATGCTAAAACATACCAAGGAAAGAGTTGGTGTGACTCATTAAAATTACTCATTTAAGAAGACTTTGGAGGAGAGGGCAGAGAAAACCATAGCAATGTCTTTTCTCTACACCTAATTTTGATCTATTACTCCCTATTTACCCAACCCTCTCTAGGGTAAGGCTCACCTTGTTGTCTACCTCTGGACACTCTGTGGACACTGAAAAGGCAAAGGACAGACTGGAAAGGAATAAGGGAGTCATAGTCCAAAACAATCATTAGTAAACATAAAGGTCCTCCCCCATAGCCCCATTACCCCCTGATTTAACCTTCCAGCTGCTGATTCACCTATCATAGGTATTTCAACACTTGGATCACTCTAAAGTCCTCAACTTTAAGACTAAATAGATAGGGGCAAATTTTCAGCCCTAGAACTAATTGCTAGATGAGCAGCATGAGAACTTGTGTCCTCTGACTTCCTGCAGTGTTTGTCACACAGTATCTGGAACCTGATATTTCTGGTTCAGGTTCAAGTTTCTCTTCCATCACTTGATTAATTGTGTTGCTTCAACATCTTCATCCATAGCAATGTGGAGATGATGAGTGTCTATGTCACGGAGCTGTTAAGAACATTACATAAGGGGCGCCTGGGTGGCTCAGTTGGTTAAGCGACTGCCTTCGGCTCGGGTCATGATCCCGGAGACCCGGGATCGAGTCCCGCATTGGGCTCCCTGCTTCTCCCTCTCTCACTTCCCCTGCTTGTGTTCCCTCTCTGGCTGTGTTTCTCTCTGTCAGATGGATAAAATCTTTAAAAAAAAAAAAAAAAAAAGAACATTACATAAACTTAGGTTTGTAAAGAACTTATTAGTGACCTGTTCAGCACAGAGTGTGTGCTCCAGTGACGTTATCTGTGATGCTTGTCTATTCTCTTATTTCATTTTTTCATTGCTTTTTTATTACATCAGGAACATATTTTATATTGTATTTCAAAACTTTTAAGGATAGAGTACTCATTTTTCATCTTTTACTTTTAATTTGCTTGACATCTGTAGCCTTTTCTTTATGTCCTTATTCTAATGTATGATTCCTATAAATCTTTCTTTCATCTTTTTGTATAGTACCCACTTATACTTGATGTAGTGTCTTGCCTGGGGGTAAGGAGGAAAGCAAAAATATGAGAAGTAAATCCAATAGAAGTTTTCTTTTGAATCTAGATGTATTTTACACTTGATAGCATCAAAGAATTTTTCAAAAGGCTTTGTAGCAGATTATTTAGTGCACTTACATTCTACAAGAAATAGTGTTCCTTTTGTATAAATTTAATTCTTTGTTTAATAGATAATATAGTGGTCCCAGCAGGGAAACATATTTTCCAAAGATGATTTTATGAAGAGGGCCCTGGTATTATATGACCAAAATGCATCTCGTGGTGTTTTGTACAAAATTTTTTAAAAAAAATCTGTAGTAATCTTGATGATTAGAGTAAGGTTAGCCTTCCCTAGCAATACTAGAAGGACAGAAGACCTTGCTCAGAAAGAACTAAGAGGCTGCTTATCAATTCCTCACAATCCACAAAAGCAACAATAACTCACAATGGTCTGAAAGCTGGAAGTTATTTCAGCAAAAGTGAACTTTCATTCGTAAAATATAGAAGCATGAGCTACTTTTATTTTTTTGTTTCATGCTCAGAAAATTTATTTATTCCCTTTTCTTTCCCTTATCTTCCATATCCTGTCAGTTGTCTTCCATTTTCAGGTATCTTTCTTTTTTCTTTTTTTTGATGAACAGTAATAATAAGGGGCTATTCAAAGCAAGACAATACAGCCTTCTACACCAAAAAGTATATAATTAAGGATAAAAAATTCATTCTGTGGCCTCTACTCCACCAATATGTAGATCACTTTATAGTGTGTATATTCATAGTGTGTAACTTAATTCATAATTCTGCTTTCAAGTTTCCCCCCCATAGACAATTCATCCTTCTATCACCAAATGCTGGAATGCCTGCCTCGGTTATAATTTCAGATTGCACGTCCAGCCTCTGCCGTCAGACACAAATGCCATATAGGGCTTCCTCCAATGTTCTAGGCACAGCGCTGCTCAGACTGCTCGAGCAGCTTTTTTTTAATAAACTTAAGTAAGTGCCGCTATACCTGACTTCAGACTGTCTGCCGTGCCCTTGAAGTGCCGCTGACATTTATTCCATGATTAATTCGTCACCTTTTTGGAAAACACTTGTGTTTCTTGGGCATCTAGGGCTAGCCATCAGAATTTATTGCATTGCAGTCATTTGTTTCGTACTGCAATTTATGACACTCATTTTTATTGTTACGATGTTCCACCCTATCTCGTGTTCTCTGCTTTTCATCGTTGCTCTCTGATCTCTGGCTTCCTTCTGTGGAGTGGCCACTTGTTCAGGCCAGACTGGACAGCCCTCACTGGTTTGTCATACCAGCAGCTTATACGGGCTCTCCTCTCCGTCTTCTTTTCCACAGGGCTTTATTGAAAATATTTCTTTTCTTATTCAGGTTTTCTCTTTTGATGTGGCATTCTTTTTTTAAAAAATATTTTATTTATTTATTTGACAGAGAGACAGACAGCGAGAGAGGGAACACAAGCAGGGGGAGTGAGAGAGGGAGAAGCAGGCTTCTGGCAGAGCAGGGAGTCTGATGCGGGGCTCGATCCCAGGACCCTGGGGTCATGACTTGAGCTGACGGCAGACGCTTAATGACTGAGCCACTCAGGCGCCCCTTGATGTATTATTCTTTCAGAATTTCACTGAATAAATTCTAAAGCTAATCACTTTCTTAAATTATTTTGGTGTAGTGTTAGACAGATCTGTTATTACTAGCTTTTTGTTGCTCTTTGATGAAGTTCCCAACAGGTAGAATATATTAACTCTGTGTTTCTTTTATTACTTTTAACAAAGAAATTTCAACAAAGAAATGTCATAGTGCGCTGTCTTCTTTGTAACAGTAAACTAAAGAGCTGGGCACCTGGATGCCTCAGTTGGTTAAGTGATTGGCTTTTGACTTTGGCTCAAGTTATGAACTCAGGTTGTGAGATGTAGCCCAGAGTCTAAGTTTGGCTCCAAGTTCAGCAGGGAGTCTGCTTGAGGATTCTCTCCTTCTCCCTCTGCCCTTAATCCTGCTTACACACTCGCATGCTCTCTCTCTCTCTAAAATAAATAAATAAATCTTAGAACAAAACAGTTAACTACAGAGAGGCGATTCTATTTTATTGAAATGCCTATGTAATTTATAGCACGATGTAGGGCAGTTGACCAAAGATTCCTCTTTTAATCTCTACTGATATCCTGCAAAGTAAGTTTTAATATCCTCTTTTTGTGGGAACTCAAGCTCAGAGAATTTAAGGACTTCATGCAGTTATTCAACTATCAAGTGACTAAATAAGGATTCAAAACTAGTTTTTTTCTGATCCCAGAGCCTGTTCCTTATTCAGCATATACCGTGTACTAGCCGTGCTCCATTGAGGAAGTCTGTTGTGCAGGACTACTCAGTGCCTCTGTGAAGGCATGCATCCTGTTTCCTGTTTCTAGCCCAGTCAGTGTCTTTCATGCAGTAGACTCTCAACACATATTTATTAAAAAAAATGAATAAAAGTGTGGACACTATTAACCATTGGTGGCATTTTAAAGTCATCTTACTCTACTGTCTGACTGATTTTTAGGACAGTGAAAATCCCAGATTCAGCTGAGGGACTTGGATTCCAGATACGAGGATACGGCCCATCGGTTGTCCATGCAGTAGGAAGAGGTGAGAAATTCGTCATGCATGGCAAATGGCTTTTCATCATGTTTGGATATTGCTTGCTGAACAAGATTATGTTAAATTATACGTGCTCATTTTGTCATGAATTTTCTCAGTTATAGTTTTACTTTATTGGCTCAATGGCAGTACATTCCTAAAACAATATTTAAAACACACACACACACACACACACACACACACACACACAAACCACAAAAAAACACCTCATGGGGCACCTGAGTGGCTCAGTTGGTTAACTGATGCCTTCAGCTCAGGTCATGATCCTGGAATCCCGAGATCGAATCCCTCATCTGGCTGTCTGCTCCGCAGGGAGTCTGCTTCTCCCACGGACCTTTCCCTTCTTGCCCTCTCTCTCTCATTCTCTTGCTCTCTCAAATAAATAAAATCTTAAAAAAAAATAAAAGCTCTTAAAAATTTTAAGGCATATTTATCACTGTTAAACACTGATTATACGGATAGAACTAGAGGGCATTATGTTAAGCAAAATAAGTCAGTCAGAGAATGATAAATGCCATATGATTTCACTCATATGTGGAATTTAAGAAACAAAACAGAGGAACATAGGAAGGGAAGGAAAAATAAAATAGGATGAAAACAGAGAGGAAGAGGGGCGTCTGGGTGGCTCAGTTGGTTAAGCGACTGCCTTCGGCTCAGGTCATGATCCCAGAGACCCTGGATCGAGTTCCACATCGGGCTCCCTGGTTGGCAGGAGGCCTGCTTCTCCCTCTCTCACTCCCCCTGTTTGTGTTTCCTCTCTGGCTGTGTTTCTCTCTGTCAAATAAATTTAAAAAAAAAATCTTAAAAACAAAAAAAAACAGAGAGGAAGACAAACCATAAGAGACTCTTCACTCTAAGGAAGGAAAAATTGAGGGTTGCTGGAGCTCCAGTAGGGGGTTGGGGAAATGGGGTAAGGGGATGATGGGCATTAAGGAGGGCATGTGATGTAATGAGAAATAAGTGTTATATGCAAATGATGAATCACTTCGTTCTACCTCTGGAACAAATAATACACTATATGTTAATTGAATTTAAATAAAAATTAAAAAAAAAAAAAACACCTGATGAGAGAGTCATGCCTCCAAATCTCACTTTTCTGCAGTTTCAGTTTAGCCAAAGGCATAACAATTTTAAGGTTGTCTATTTGTATTTTTCTCTGGTGGCAAATAACTACATTTTATTCAGTAACTCATAGATGTAAGTTTTTAGGTTTAAGAGTGATCTGTGTGCTTTATAACTTGTTACTATATGATTACTTCAAGTATTTCTATAAATAGGATTTCATAAATCATAAAATACATTAAAAAGTAAATGATAACATGTTTATGTTTTATTCTTTTTTTTGATAGGTAAATAAACCATTGATATCTCCTATTATATGTATTTTAAATTTTCTATTTCACTAACACTAGTAATGATTTAAGGAATGACTGTTAGATCCCACTATAGTATATAACTCGCTGCTATAGAAAGAAATGTCATTATAAGCAAAGAGGCCGTGTGTTCATCTTAACAAGAGATATACATGGTTTTTATTACTAAGAAACATAAAATGTAAAGTATCTTCATATGGTTACCCAAATATTAGTCTGGAAAATTTTGAGAAGGCATTGCTTTCAGAATCAAATTTATCAGGAACATACTAGCTAGACCTTTATTAGATTATAAAATTGCCTTCATTAGTGTACATATGACAGAAATGAATCTTATTTCAAAAACTTGTCTTTTCACTCAGGTATTTAAAACATACAGACTAATGGACATTTAAAACCTTTCCAACAACTCATTCATATTATAAAACTGAAATGGGGTATATTTCATACTGAAAGGGGATAGTTGATATATCCAAGCTCTTCATTTTCACTAAACAAACAAAAAAAGAGTAAGTCACATTATCTATTGTAAAATAACTGAAAACCTGAGTGAATCAAGTTGTGCTTCTGTCCTTATTACATTTGTCATGTTACAGTTATTTGTCATATAACAGTGTCATTTAAAGAGCCAGATTCTGTCTTTGGAATGTAGTTGTAGGGTAGGCCCAATCTGGTTCTTATGCTCTTTGCTTCTGAAGAGTAAAAGAAATGCTTACGTGTTTTTCCTTTCAGATGTATATTAAATGAAAAGATACTATTCTGTGGTTTCTTTTTGCACTGTGACTTAACTTTAAGAAAGGAAAACTTCTTTCCCTTTTTTTCTTATTTGGTCCCTTCCCATGACCACATACTAGAGTATATCTATAACTGAAATTTCACCTTTGGAATCTAAAATTCTAATATGCCAATTTCTTACTGCAATCTCATCACTTTGGTATTCTCAGCTTGTGTTTTTTGTGTGTTTTTTTGTTTTGTTTTGTTTTTAATTAATTTGGGTCCTCCAGGCTCTGGATCCTTCTCCTTTCTTCCCTGAAGCTAATTTCTTTAGCCAGCCTTATCCACATGGTAGGTCACCTCAGCCATTCTTGCCAGCATCACCAGGGTCCTCTACATTATTCTTCAGGTGCACTATGTCACCTCTTTTTAGCCTTGAATCAGCTTAACCATCCTATTTGCTTTTTCTCCTGAGTAACTGGGCAAAAAAACTGTCATGGATGTGGAATTAGTGTCATTCCAGTTCACCGTCTTTTACTGGGCCTGTCTTACTACTCAGCAATCTTTTCATGTCTCTGATTACCTCCCTCTTTTTCTCCTCATAATTCTCTCCTGTCTCCCAAGATGAACTTCCTTTTTCACCTCACAAATTCAAGGTCCTAGGCACGAAGCCCTCAGAGCCCCCACACCTTTACCTGCACATCCACACCTTTTGCTGGCTCTTCCACCATCATCAGCTTTCTTCCACCCTAGAGGAAGATATTTTTTTTTCCTTTTTAGAGTTCAAGGTGAATTTCTCTAAAAGTGTTCTAGATCCTATCCCATTGGATACCTTCTCTG
>PITA01023217.1:0-28637 GCA_004023965.1 Spilogale gracilis
TGAAGGCAGTCGCTTAAACAACTGAGCCACCCAGGCGCCCCTGGATTTATCTTCTTTTTCAAACACTTGCATCATGTTTTCTTGGTAGTGGAGTCTATACATCCCTACAACTTAAATTTGATTATGAGGGAAAAATGACAATATGGGAAAAGTAATTGCCAGATCTACTGAACTGTAAGAAGTAACTTGCACTAGTATGTGAAAGGGAAGCAGATACAAAGGGAATTTTGTGAAGCTTCTAATAAGTCACAGAGTTGATAAGAGATGGTTGATTTGTTGATAGAATTGAACTCGGTTAGAAAACTCTTTAGCAATCACCTTATTTTGCATTACTATGAAGAGTAGGAAGCCATATGCATTGGACAACTTACACACATACAAATAGTGCTGCAGCAATAATGGCTAGTGTTGCCTTGAATTATATGAGTCATTCTGTGTGGATAATAGTAAAGTCACATTAAAAATCCCACTAGAGTTGTCCCCAAGATCTGCAATTAGAGTCAGCCTTAACTTGATGTTTTGGTTGTATCCATTTCATACTACTGCTGATGTCTGAGGACTAAGGGCAGGGCAGATGTTGACTATAGGTCATTTGTAATTGTGTTATCACACATGATAATTGTGTTATCACACATGACATCAAATAATTCTGAGATAATTGCTCAGCCAAATAACACCAAATAATTCTGAAATAATTTTTGTCTGCTGGAAAACAAATCTCGGTTTTATGACATTATACAGAATTTAAGTGTCAAAAAAAATTGCACTTGCTAGGCAGTCAAATTAGTTGGGACTTTCAGATTTTCTTCATGGACTAGAAGATCTAAAAGCACCAAGTAAATAGAATTACAGTGTATTAGAAAAGGTGAGCATCTATTAATATTTCACAACATTTAGTGGTGTGCACCTAGTACCCATTGTACATAACTTGAACTGATTTTTATTATGTTTATATCATGTGTTCAATTAAAGTATAATCATGGGATGGATTCTGGAAACACATAAAATAGTACACATATGGAGTGGGCAACTATGGCCCTCTTGGCATTTCCAGTCGACCACCTGCTTTTGGATGGATGTGTAATAAGAATAGTTTTTACATTTTTAAGTGGTTGGAGGAGATCTAAGTAAGAATAGCATTTTATGACATAAGAAAATTATAAGAAATACAACTTTTTGTCCATAAATAAAGTTTTATTGGAATATAGCCACACTCATTCATTTATATATCTTCTATAGTTGCTTTCACAGTAACAACCAGAGTCGAATAGTTGTGACAAAGATCAGATGGTCCACAAGTTCTAAAATATTTTCTCTATGGGCCCTTACAGAAGTTTGCTGACCCCTGGTCTAAATATGTTATTTTGTAATTATGTAGTACTTTTCCTTCCTGAGATTGGCATAAACAACTCTTTGGGTCACTTGACAGACTTGGGGTTTGGCTGGTCATCAACCATCACATTAATCGTCCTCCCAAGGCCACAAGACAGAGAATAGACAATTATATAACAGTCATCCATGTAGGAAATAATGGCAATAATCATGTAGAATTTCCTGAGCACAGCAAGAGGAACTATTGAAAGCATACTTCCAGGAGAGGTTTTTTAGCTCTTGCTGGAAAAAAAGATCTTATTTAACCAACTTGTTGAGAATGCTTTACAAGTAATATTGGTAGTCATAGACAAAGAAAATAAAGTTGGTATTTCCTTAGAAACCTGAACAGAAGTTGCTAGATGAATATCTGCTTTCTTATTCCTTATTTGGATGCCAGCTTGTATAGCTGAACTTTGTCCTGTGTATTCAGCTCTTGTTTTTTAGTGTTTAATAGCTCAATTAAAAAAAGAATTCTTACATGAAACTAGCTGTCTGTGCACAAAGTTTGCTCATTTTTTGGTGCTTGTTGTTTTAATTGCCTGGCCACTTTGGCTTTGTAATGCTCTTTACTGTAAATTCTACACCCACTTGGTCTTTGTATTTTTGTTTCAATGTGCTGAGGTTGGTCTGTGTCACTGGGCATTGAACATGGAGTGAAATGTCCCTGCATACTATAAAGGAGCAATAGAACCATTAAGGACACAGGAAAAAATTCTCCTTGGGATTTGACCATGTCAGAGTAATTTCTCTGCCTTGCTGAGGAGAAGTCCAGAAATGATGTTTTCCTAATAAAACTTATTTTCAATTACTGAATTTTATTGGAAATGTCTAACATTGCTATTGGCTTACTCGTCTCTTTCAAACAGATGTGATTTTGTGTTTTCATAATTATTGGATTCAGAAATACCTACATGAGGTAAAGACTTTTTTTTTTTTTTTTTTTAATGTCATGGCTGTGGAGCTTTTGCTTCCTTTGATGGCATTGAAGCCTGTTTAAGCAGCCAGGTAATTCAGTGAAGCTCAAAATGGATGAAAGGCAGAATGAAAATAGCAATTTCTGTATTGCTTCTGGAGAACTTCAAGAGAAGTTTGATACCACCATGTTTGTCTCTGACACATATTCATTCAGTTTTCAATACAGAATTTTATATTGCTCTAAAAACTATTTGTTTTGTAGTTTCCTTCTCTTCTTCCCCTATCCTTTCTTTTTCCTTCATCTTCTTTTCTTTCCTATCTCTTCCTTTTCTCTACTCTTTTCCTCATGTTCAAAGAGCAGTTTCCCTTCTGTTTTTTAATGGATTATCCTTTCCTAGATATTTGGATCATGATTTCAGTTTCATTTTCCAAAGTGGGGTATGTCAGATACACTGTCATAACTCATGAAAACAGGGGAAGAGTTAAAGAAACAAATATAAGTGTGTCTTAGCTCTAAGTAGAAATATTTAAGGCAAACTTCATCTATCTTATCTCTTTCTATCTCTGTGTCTTCCCTCACTCTTTTTCTTTTTTTTTCCTCACTTTTTTTTTTCATGGTGCCCCATCCTACTGTTTTTACATGGTTTCTTTCTCCATTCTCTCTTCTGTTTCCTACTGATTTCTCTCTTCCTTTTCTCACTATAATGTGGTAATGTATTAATTTTCTGTTGCTGTGTAAGATATTACTGCCAATGGGGTGCCTGGGTGGTTCAGTTGGTAAAGCAACTGCCTTCGGCTCAGGTCATGATCCTGGAGACCCGGGATCGAGTCCCACATCGGGCTCCCTGCTCGGCGGGAAGCCTGCTTCTTCCTCTCTTGCTCCCCCTGCTTGTGTTCCCTCTCTGGCTGTGTTTCTCACTGTCAAGTAAATAAAATCTTAAAACAAAAAAAAAGATATTACTGCCAAGTCAGTGGCTTAAAACAACACACATTCATAGCTCACAGTTTTATAGGTCAATGGCCCAGGTGGACTTGATTGAGTTCTCTGCTTAGAGTCTCAAAAGTTTGGTTAATCTGCAGCCCCCAGAGAAGAATCTGCTTCTAAACTCATTCAGGTTGGCAGAATTTAGTGTCCTGTGCTTGTAGGACTGAGGCGCTTACTTTCTCAGTGGCCAATACCTCTCCCAGCTCTTAGAGGTTACTCTTGGATCCTTGTCCCCAGAACCCATTCCATCTTTGCAATGGAGAACCTCACTTACAAGAACTCCTCTCATACTTTGAATCTGACTTTTTCCCCCACTACCAGTTGGAGAAAACTCTGCTTTGAGAGGCTCCTGGGACTCTAGGGTAAGCCCACATGGATAATCTTCTGGTGATTATGTTAACCAGTAATCTTAATTACAAACCCAAAATCCCTTTTGCCATGTGAGGTAGCAATCACAGGGCTAATGCCAAGAGGTACAGGTTAAGGGGCTAATTTTAGAATTTTGCTTACCACAAATAACACTTATTTCCTTCTTCATGAGGCAGATTGAGACATTGATGGTGATGAAAGTTGACCCTGCCTTTTATTATGAGGAACCTCACTGATATCCTCAATAAAGTTAGTTGAATCAGATGTTATCAGACATGTGAGACTGGAAAAGGGCTTTATGACTTCTGCTAAAGTGTTTTCTTTGCTATACCTCTATGCTTTTCCCTCTTTACTTTTTTAAAGATTTTATTTATTTATTTGACAGATTGAGAATACAAGCAGGCAGAACAGCAGGCAGAGGAAAAGGGAGAAGGAGGCTCCCCGCTGACCAGAAAGCCTGATGTGGAGTTTCACCCCTGGACCCTGAGATCATGACCTGAGCTGAAGTCAGACACTTAAGTGACTGAGCCACCCAGGCACCCCCCTTGGTGCTTTTCTTTTAAAAGTTGTGGGATGTTGGGACACCTGGGTGGCTCAGAGGGTTAAGCTTCTGCCTTCGGCCCAGGTCATGATCTCAGGGTCCTGGGATCGAGTCTTGCATCGGGCTCTCTGCTCAGCTGGGAGCCTGCTTTCCCCCTCTTTCTCTGCCTGCTTCTCTGCCTTTTTGTGTATTTCTGATCTCTCTTTCTGTCAAATAAATAAATAAATTCTTTAAAAAAAGTTGCAGATCGTGAATTCCACTGTGAACCCCCACAGTGATCAAAGACAAGTAAGGGCTAGAAAGTGGAGGAGTCTCTGAGAAGAACTTTTATTTATTCCTTTATTAGGAGTTGGTATGAGGTGAACTGTGTTCCCCATTCAGAATGACTCCCACATTCCACTCAGAGTATGACCTTATTTGGAAAGAGTGTCATTGTAGATGTAATTGTTAAAATGGGGTCATATAGAAATGGGACAGGCCCCTAATCCAATGTGATGGGTTGTCCTGTATATAAGAAGGGGAAATTAGAATGCAAGCATATACAGGAAGAATGTCACATGAAGATGAAGGCAAGGATTGGGTGGTGCTTCCACAAGCCAAGAAATGACAAGGGTTACCAGCAAACCTCTAGGAGCTGGGGAAGGGGCATGGAACAGATTCTCCCTCACAGAACTCAAAGAGAACCAGCTTTGCTAACACCTTGATTTTGGATTCATAGCTCCAGAACTATGGGACAATAAATTTCTGTTATTTAAGCTACCCAGTTCGTGATATTTGGTTATGGCAGCCCTAGAAAACTAGTAAAAGAATTTTTTTAAAGTGATCCAAATTTCAAACCTGTAGTCTATCATATACAAAAGTTACATTTTGAATAGATGCCATCTGAGTTCTAACAGATGGTTGCTAAGTAGTCCAGTAAAAAACATTTCAGAAATTAAAGATAACTAGCTGGTAAAGTATCCTTTTTTTTTTTTTTTTTTTTTTTTTTTTTGCATTTTGAACTCTTATTAAATACTATGATATTGAATAAGAAAACCATAAAAATCTGTTAACAGCTTGAAGTAAGCAACTAAGGTTCATCTTTGTATCCAACCCTAGTGGTTTATAACAGGTACCCAATAAATAATTGTGGAATGAAAATATGCAAAAGAGGAAAGTTGATTCAAATGAAGCATCATAGTATCAGATCCGAGAAGGCTGTAAAGAAACAAACACAAACCAAATATTTATAATTCAGAAGCAAATACCTTAAATGCATGGGACCTTCTTAGGAAAAGTACTAAGTTCATCAAATCACTCATTCAGCAAATATTTATTCTGCAAGCATGACCTGCAAGGTGCAGTACTGGGACATGAGTGTAGAGTGGTGAATGAGAGACCCCCCAGAGCTGAGCCTCTTGAAGTTGATAGCTGAGTGGAGAAGATTTGAAACAAATATACACTAGCAGATTTTTTAAATTAAAAATCCTCTTAAATGCTAGGAAAAAAACAGTCTTCCATTCTTGCTCCCTTTGATAAAAATAAATTATAAAAATTATTGTAGATCTAGCTGCAACAATAAAATATTACAGACTTGCTAGCTTAAATAATAATCTATTTGCTTACCCTTTTAGAGTCTGGAAGTCCAGAATCAGGATGTCAGCCTTGTCTAGTTCTGACCTCCTTTTCACTATATGTTCACATGGTCTTTCCTTGGTACCTGCATGCAAAGAGAAAGCTCTGATGTCTCTTCATCTTTTTATAAGGGTACCAGCTGTATAGGCCAGGGACTTACCCTTATGACCTCATTCAGCTATTCTCACCTCCTCACAGATCCTGTCTTCAAGTATAGATTGGGTTTTAGGGCTTCAACATATGAATTTTGGGGAGACACAAATATTCATTGCATAAGTCCTTCAAATTATTCCCCTAGGGAGCAACTAGGATGATCTTGTTATAATGCAAGGCAGATCATATCATCCTTCACTCAAAAATTTCCAAAAGCTTCCTATTTCAGTCAGAGTAAAAGCCAAGGAACATGCTATGATGTCCAAGGTCCTACCATTACTTCTCCAACGTCATCTCTTACAACTGTCCTCCACCGTAGTCCACCTCAACCAGTGCAGCTCTTTGTCTTCTTCAAATATTCCAGGCACTTTCCTGCTTCAGGGCCTTTGCACTTGATACTCCCTCTGCCTGGAACACTTTCTGCTTGAGTAGTCATAGAAAGACTTGCCCCTCCCCCCAGCTGTCTCTTTTCAGGTTACCCGCTCAGTAAAGCTCTAAACGTTTTTGATACTCATTCACTTACTTTGCTCAATGTATGCTTTTTGACTAAAATATTATCTTCATGAATGCATGTATTTTTTTGATGTGATTTGTTCATTTTTGTATCCATAGCACTTAAAATGGTTATTGGCACATACTAAGTATACTAATTTGTTAGGTAAATGAAAAAACTAACAGGGCGTTTTGATAAGGAAGACTGGGTGTGCTCTAAGTTAATAAAGAATGGTCTGTCTCAGAAGGGACAATAAAATGTAAACCTGGAAAATAAAATGCATTCATGAGAAGCGTCAGAGGGAGGGCAGTCTGGGAGAGGGGAACAGGTAGGGAGGGGTATGCTACTTGAAGAGGGAAGAGTACATGCTCTGGGTTGGGAAAGGGTTTGGCATGGTTTGGGAAGTTAAAGTATTGATGAGATAATGAAGGAAATGAGGGGAGAAGGGTTTAAGATGAGGTTGCAGAGGTAGGTAGCAGCCAACTTATAAAGCACCTTGCCCACCATATAAAGAAAGGAATTTGTACCTTTGTCTTTGTGCAATGGGAAGCCACTGAAAGTTTTAGGTAGGTCCAGGGTAGGACTTTATACAGTATTTGTAAAAATAACCCTCGTCTACATAAAGAGAAATGGTTGAACTGGGCAAGAATTGTGGTAGAGGGTGTATTACAGTTATCAAGGTAAGATATAATGGTAACTTGGATTTAATGTTTTCCTATTCTTGCCTTATTTACCCAATGCCAGTTACCTAGCTGGCTCCTGTTATGGACATACAGCTGGATGAGGGGATAGCGAACTGTGGACATTCCTTTTGACTAGTTACCACTCGTTGGGTGCAGGATTTTTGAAGCTTAATGATAAACATTAAAAGTTCTACAGTGTTGGGACACCTGGGTGGCTCAGTCAGTTAAGCGTCTACCTTTGGCTCAGGTCATGATTCCAGGGTTCTGGGATCAAGTCCCATATCGGCCTCTTGCTCAACATGAAGCCTGTTTCTTTCTTCCTCTGCCTCTGTCTACTGCTCCCGTTTAGGCTCTCTCTTTTTCTCTGACAAATAAATAAAAAATTTTTAAAAAGAAAAAAAAAGTTCTACAGTGTTTATCGTTTTTGGAAATACTCTTCTCAATTTATTTGGTAACCTCAGTGGGCTCTAAGGATAAGGATTACTTTGGAATTGGCACTCCTATCATTCTATAGATTCTATCGGTGCTGCATGATTTTGTGGAATATTGATTATGTGAGTAGAGCACAACCAATCAGATGCCCATTTTCTCCATCTGCCAAGTGGAGATGCTCTTTTTTTTTTTTTTTATGGGCTATTTCCCTTTTGAGATAGAGACAATAGAGAAGATGAAATAAGTCAGCAGGGATAGCTCTAGAGATGCAAGGTGATATGCAAAGTTAAAAGCATTCTAAGGACTATTTAAGAATGGTTCAATTGAGACTCTCAAAGGAGTTTACCAGTTCTCCATTACTGGTCATGGCTGTTCCAGCTGATGAGAAAGGTAACTTGTAATGGTAAAGACCCCAGGGGTAAAAAAGTTGAGCTCCCCAAAGTCCCTGGCCTGTTTTCCCAATTTTAATGAATATGCAATCCAATCTGCCTGTTCTAGGACAGAACTAACATTTTATTTGGATGCAATACAACATACAATTGCAATGGTTTTGACATATTGAATTCAGCAAGAGTTACCAAATCCTACTATTGTACAGAAAATTAACAATGGATGCCATTACTCCATCTGAGTATCTAGATACAGTAAATCCAAGGGCAACAAATCAAAGTGGGAAGCCACATTAACCAGGTCATGCACAGATATAAAAATGTGTGTGAGTGAAGTTTCTCAGGGCAGTAACTTGGTGTATGACAGTATTGCCAAGACCTATTGGTATACGGATGCACAGGCCTGGGTCCAGAACACAAACTGAATGGAAGATTCTGTATTCCCCATGTTGGTTACTGTCTTTAATAATTGTTGTCTTTTCTTTTCGTGATTGTCATGCTTAAGTTTATTTTTAAGCAAGATTGTCATGAGTGAGGAATTGGTAACAATTTTTAAATTGAGCAGTGGGCTTTAAGCAGCTCTGGCTATGCTTAATAATTTCTCAGCTGCTATCAATAGGTGTGCTTCATTGACAGAAAATTTGGAAAGTGAGTTGAAGGGGCCTTCAGTAGCTTTCCAGTAGAAACGGGGATTATTGCTAAGATCTCATGATGGGCCACATTTCCTTTGAGAATTACATGTTTGAGAATATGGTCAATTTTTGCTTCATTTCCTCAGCTTGGCATGTTGGCCCTTGGTATATTTGTTATCTAAGAAGAATTTACCAATAAGACACTGTATCTCTGCCTGCAGACCACCTCATATCGTGTGTAAAGAGCTTCCCCTCATATATAGATGTATTTGACCAATGTGGAAAATTTATTTAGCTACAGTTTAATACAGACCAAGCACTGGCCTGATGGTGCCTACATTAGGCAGCTGTAACTAGTGTGTCTTGTGAAGCATATGACATAGTGGTTAAAAATTCAGGAGTCTACCTGTCTGGCTTCAGATATCCAGTGGAGCTCTTGCTCCCTCTGTGACCTTTGTCCAGTTATTTGATTCCGTGGGCCTCAATTTTCTCATCTATAAAATAAAGTTGATTCTGGTAACTTCCACATAGGTAGAATTTAACATCATGAAGTTGTGAGAACTGAATACCCTGGTCTATGTAAAGTACTTAGAAGTGTGCTGAGTGCATAGTAAGGTCTCCATCATGTTACTTTTTATGATGTAGCATGGGTATAATGTGGCTGGAATGAGGTTAGAAGCCCAATAAACATCATATCAACAGGAAAGAAAGTACATGTTTCCTAGAACATGTGGTGACTTTGCTCTGCAAGAATTTAAAAGAGTACACAGTTTATTTAAGTAGCTACCCAAGGCTGAAAGATGACCAGTGCATGGTATTGACATTGTGAAACACTGATATTCTAAATTATTGCTAGCTTAGTGCTATTCTGGGACTTTTATTCTATTCAAGTGTCCCACTAAATGTGATGAGTTTTCAAAAAAGTGCTGAAAACAAAGATTGAGGTTAATTGCTTCATGCCTTCTTTAGACACTCCCCACCCCGACCCTATAAATGTCTCCCTATAACACTTTCACATACTCCTGCAGCTCCCCTGTTAATTCTTAATTTGGGGTTGATCCACTGATTGAGTCATTCATTCATTCAACAAACTTTTTCAATGTCTTGTAATAATTATGGTTCTTATTGAGTGCAAACTCTGTGCCAACCATTGTGAAAAGCACTTAAAAGTATATCTTACTTTGTCCTTAAAAGAATATTTGGAGGAAGGAATTACTATACTTGTTTTATAGATTAGGCTTAATGAAGTGCAATATCTTATCCAAAGTCATATAACTTGTAATTGGCAAAATTTGAACTCAAGCCCAGGACTGTAAAATTAAAGCACTGTGTTAAACTGCTTTTGCGTTATCAGGCTCAAGGCCAGGTACTAACAAAAATAAATGAGCCAGAGCCCCCAATTTAAGGAGATCAGTTTAGGTCAGGGATTAGTTATATATGCAAAGAATGACAACACAGTGGGATAGTGTTAATGTAATATACAAGAGGGCTTTGCTCCAAGTCTTTCCTTTGTCCATTACCACATCTATCCTTCTTCTTTCTTATCAAAAGTTGCCTGTGTCATGTTCCATTAGGTCAGGACCATAATCTCAAATAGAGAATTGGTAAATAATTGAGTATATGGCTATCATGTGTTGGAGTCCTATATCCTAAATATTTTACAGAGTGCTTCTAGAGATGGCATCTTATTGTAAGAGACTGCTATCAGTAAGTAAATCAACGGAAAAGCTGCAAGGTTTATGGTGGGGTAGTCTTTGAGTGATTACATCAAATAGTGAGGGCTGTCATCTATGTGGAAACTATTCATGTGACCCCTTTATCTGTGCACAGGAGAAATCACCTCCATCCCTTATCTATTTCCCTAAGCAGAGCTTTCCTGCCTTTGCTTCATCACTACCTGGGTTCACCTTTGAAAGAAGAGAAGATGAAAAAGTCTCAATATTTCAAAAATTGGGCAATTTACTTTGGGAGTTAAATTGGCAATGTGACCAGGAAATCTTTTGGGAAAAAAAAAAGTTTTTGGTATTTCCTGCTTCTTTGCAGATAATGAATTCAGAAAGGATGACCTCCCCCCACCAAGCTTAAAAAAATGTTTACCTACCCTTCTGTTTTCCAATCCAAACTGGTATGATAACATTCAGGAGGTCAACATTTGAAAATGGGTTTTGAAAAAGAAAACCACCCACACTCCAAAAACTATTTTCCTTCCTAGTAAATGTAATTTTAAATTTCAAAGACAGGATTTAGGTCAGTGGTTTGGGTCATTTTTTATTTTACCCAAACTGGGCCACCCTTCCCTTATTGTGCAATCCAGAGGAATCAGAAAGATGTCAGGTAATAAAAATCCAGCAAGGAAAAAAAAAAGCTGGAATACACTCTGCCCAAACTTGCAAACCTTTAAGTTTTGTGGACCTCAGCAGGATTTGTACATAAAGTAACGAAGGGCAGAATCTGGTCCACTGACTTTATTATCATTAAAGAGGAGATTTTTCTGACCGTAAAATGAAAAAATATATATAATTTATGATTCAGACCCAGGCTGACA
This sequence comes from Spilogale gracilis, assembly GCA_004023965.1. Lineage (NCBI taxonomy): Eukaryota > Metazoa > Chordata > Mammalia > Carnivora > Mephitidae > Spilogale > Spilogale gracilis. Next base: position 11,126 of record PITA01023217.1, read on the forward strand.
GGCTGAACACGAGGTGGGAACTTACTTGCTTGTAGCTTTAAATACAAATATATGCAAGTCAGTGGAGACCAGGAGCACCCACACGTGACCGAGAGGCACTCAGGTCCAACATGACCTTTCCATTCCTGGAGCATCCAAGGCATATGGTTGTGCTTTCCGGCAGGGTCTGCAAGTGAAGTTTATTATGACATGGAGGCGAGATGAGGTGTGCTGGGCTGACTGGACAAGTGACCTTTCCAAGCTGTCGATCTCTGTTATCCTCATCTATCATTTCAGTGTGAGGCAGGAGCCAAGAAGACTGCTTTTTACTTCATACATAGAGGTTTAATTTACTAATGCTGATGTTAAACCTGGACTAATCACTTTTGATGGATGGAAAAATATGGATAAGGTGCAAAAACTGTTCCTTTGAAAACAGTTTACCATTTTTCTTCTTTATTACCCCAACCTGCTATACAACTATTTGAACTTGTCTAATTCTTACCTCTCCCATTACTTGACCGTCTGATTTCATATGAATGTACTACTTTCCTGTACTAAATGCTCCAGTGCTGTGGTCCTTTGGCTGACTGGGGACCACATTTCACATGACTTAAGTGGTTCCAATCAATTAATCTATGTATTTTTGCTGTTTGCAATGCTATTAATATATGGACTCTTGCACTAACAAGTTCAGCTTTAATAAGTATGGATTTTTTTTTTAAATCATGCCTACTTTCTCTTTATGTAACACTTTCTTTTTAGAAGATCTTATGTTTATTCAACAAACATAGCCCAGTACTTGGTACCTAGTAAATATCTAATTAATGTTTTTTGAATAGATGAATGGATTCCTATTCATAGAAGATGTTGTATTTGAACTGGATTTTGAAGGATAGGTAAAATTAAATAAGTGAACAGGGCTAGGGGGAAGATAAAGCCAACGGTAGAGAAGTACAAGGCATGTATGTGGCATGGGCTTAAAACCTGGTACTAGAACAGTAATCAACAAATACATGTTGAAGGAATGAATGAAAAATGGTGTTAGGCACCAAACAAATAGAAAGGTATGTAAGTTGTACGTCCTTCTAGGAGCTTAGAGTCTAAGCTGTAAATAACTAATGATAAGCTATCTATTAATTCTATAAATATTTACTGAGTACCTGCTGTATTAGAGTTCCCCGGAAAAATAGAATCAGTAGAATCTCTTTCTCTTGATAGATAGATAATAGATAGGAAGATAGATAGATAGATAGATAGATAGATAGATAGATAGATAGATAATAGATGATTGATAGATAAATGATAGAGACACAGATGTATATAAATATCTATATCCATAGATAGACTTATTTTAAGGAATTGGCTCACAAATTTGCGAGTTCTCGTAAGTCTGAATTTGGTGAGTAGGAGAGCAGACTGGAAATCCAGAATTGCAGCTGGAATGCAGTCTGAAGGCAGAATTCCTTCTTCTTAGGGGGATCTTAGGCTTTTTTTTTTTTTAAGATTTTATTTATTTGAAAAAGAGATCACAAATAGGCAGAGAGGCAGGCAGAGAGGGGGAAGCAGTCTCCCCCCTGAGCAGAGAGCCTGATGTGGGACTCAATCCCAGGATCCAGAGATCATGACCTGAGCAGAAGGCAGAGGCTTAACCCTCTGAGCCACCCAGGCACCCCTAAGTTCTTTTTCTCTTATAGCCTTCAGCTGATTGAATGAAGCCTGCACATTATGAAGGCTCATCTACTTTACCCCAAAATCTACTGATTTAAATATTAATCTCATCTAAAAATGTCTTCACAGTGACATTTGGACCGGTGTTAGCCAGCTTTCTTGTTACTAGCTTTAGCCAGGTTTAGACATAAAATTAGTCATCACATCTACTAAGTAATGAGCATTGTTCTTGGTACTAAGCATATAGCAGTTAATGAGATATATAAAGATCCCTGTGATTATGATTTACAACACAAATATGCAAAAATTCTATTATAACACATGGTAAATATTACAGAGAAAAGTAAGGTAAAAAAGAGAGAAGGGCAGCTACAGTTTTAAAGAATATTGTAGGAAGGCCTCATGGAGAAGATCCCATTTGTATCAAGACTTGAAGTCAAGTAAGGAAGTGGCCATACAGATGCCTGGGAGACTAGTCCAGGAGAGGGAATAGCAATTATAAACCTTCGGCAGGAGAACACCTAGTGGGTCTGAGAAACAGCTTTTGATCAGCGTTTTAATATACATAAAATGTAAGCACAGATGTAACATAGGCAGAGCATGCTGTTGAATTATTTTGGAAAGATCTCCTTTGCTGTGTCCCAAGGATTCTGAGCAGTTGTGTTTTCATTTTCATTTGTTTCCATGAGTTTTTTTTTGAAGATTTTATTTATTTATTTGATAGAGAGAGAGAGAGAGAGAGAGAGAGAGAGAGAGAGATTACAACTCTGGAGCATTCTTTTTTTTTTTTTTCCTTTCCTTCCTTCCAATTTTCATCCATTTATTTGACAGAGAGAGAGACCACAAGTAGGCAGAGAGGCAGAGAGAGAGGAGGAGGAGGGAGCAGGCTCCCCACCGAGCAGAGAGCTTGATGCGGGCCCAGATCCCAGGACCCCGAGACCACCACCCCAGCCAAAGGCAGAGGCCCCAACCCACCAAGCCACCCTCCAACTGGAGCATTCTTATAATAGACCCTAGAACCTAGTACTTAGTAGATATTAACTAATGTTTTCTGGGTAAATGATTGACATCTCATTATAGGTAATGCTGTATTTGTGCTGGGTGTGGAAGGACAGGTGGACTTAAATAATGAACACTGGGGAAAGAACAAGAGAACAGTAGGAAAGTACTAGGTATTTTTGAGTCATGGGCCCTAGTCCAGAATGGTTGAGCCATGAATGATTTGGTGGCCTGTGCATGGGGTAGATATAAGGAAGACCGTCTCAAAGGGAAGGTTGAAGCCAGACGGTGAAAGATCTTGCAACTAGGCCACAGAACTTGGGTGTCATTTCATAACTAGTTCTAAACATCATATTTTTAAAGGAGGGGAAAAGTAAATTTTTGTTGTGATGTAGGCAACTATTTGCCAAAGGACATTCTTTTAAACATTTATTCTTAGATTATTTGTAGGTATTATATGAAGAAAAATGAACAACTTAATTGCCAAACAAATCTGGGACATACTAGGTTAAGCAAAGTTAAGCAGGATTTTTTTTAATTGTAAGACTTCAAATAATTTTAATATATCAATATACCAAAAAGTGTTGTAAGGCTCAAAGAAACAGTTGCAATATGCTGTGCTTTCCTAATATTTTTGGTCACAGAAAAACTTTGTGATATTATATCTAAAAGGATTAACAGATCATTCTGCACACTTCATTGAAAATCCTGTTTTAGGAAGATAACACTTGTTATAAGACTGGATTGATAGAGTAAATGAAAGATTGTTTGGAAAACTGATAGAATAGCCACAGGGGAGATAATAAGAACCTGAACTGGGGCTAAGTGGGATTGTGAAATAGAGACTTCTCAGAAATAGCCTCACAAATCTTTCAACAGATGAGTCTGTGTTTGATAGAGGAGTTGGGGGATTAAAAAATAAAAAAAGTAGAAAAATTTAATGTCTTAGAGCATGGGAAGCTAGTGATGTCCTCTGAGGCAAAAACCCCCAAATAGATTTAGGTTTAAGGAGAAAAAGGATAAATTTGAGAGACTTATGAGAAACCAATTTTGCAATTTCTAACTACTGGGGTATTTTCTAGATATCTTTCTGTTATTGCCATAGTTTAATTTCATTGTGGTCAGATATTGTATTTTGTATAATTTAAATTTTATTTTATTTTATTTCTATTTCAGAGAGAGAGAGAGAGAGAGAGAGAGAGAGAGAGAGAGAGAGAGAGAGAGACAGTGAGAGTAGGAACACAAGCAGGATGAGTGGGAAAGGGAGAAGCAGGCTTCCTGCCAAGCAGGGAGCCCAATGTGGGGTTTGATCCCAAGACCCCAGGATCATGACCTGAGCTGAAGACAGACCCTTAATGACTGAGCCACCCAGGCCCTACTAAATATTTTTAAACTATTCATTTGAAAGAGAGAGACAGGGAGAGAGCAAGAGCATGAGCAGGGGAGAAAGAGAGAAGCAGACTCCTTGCTGAGCAGGAAACCTGATGCACGGCTCAATTCTAGGACCCTGGGATCATGACCTGAGCTGAAGGCAGATGCTCAACCGACTGAGACACTTTGAATGATTTAAATTTTTAAAGAATTGTTGAGATTCATTTTAAGGATCAGAGTGTAGCCTATCATAGTGAGTGTTCCATACCACTAGAAAATAAAGTATGTCATTCTTTTGTTGAATGAAAGACCCTGAAATATAAATTTGATGAAGTTAATTGATAGTGTTGTTGAGGTCTTCTATATCTTCACTGGTTTTCTATGAGTTACTGGTTTCTTATGAGTTACTAAGAGAAGATCTTGGAAATATAAAACACCAATTGTGGATTTGACTTTTTCTTTTAGTTCTTTTAGTTTTCTTTTAGCTCTGCTTTTGGGTGCAATCACATTTATAGTTGTTACTTCATTATGAAATGTCCCTATATATGCCTGGTAATATTCTTTGTGCTGAGGTCTTTTTTGATATGGCAACTGCTCTTCCTTCTGACTTGTATCTGCCTGATATATCTTTTCTCAACCTTGTACTATTTATCTATCCCTTTATAGGTGAAGTGGATTCTCATAGATAGAATATAGTTGTGTCTTCCTTTTTAAAAAATTGATTCTAACAATCTTTACCTTTTTAATTGGAGTATTAGACAATTTAAGTTAACGTGACTACTGATATGCTTAGATTTAATGTATTGTTGCTTCTCTTCTACTTGGTCCATCTGTTCTTAGTTCCCCCCTTTTTTAGATTTGGTTTTCTCTCCATTATGGGCTTATTAGCTATACCTCTTCAAGATTGCTCTAAGGTCGAAATATATATCTTTCACTTAAAATAGTTGCCACTGGAATTATATTACACTATTTCACAGATAGCGTAATGCACTTTTAACAATATATTTTCCTTTCTCTTATAGCTTGTGCGATTGTTTCATATATTTTACTTTTACATGTTATAAATCTGGCAAAACATTGTTTTTGCTTTATACAGTTAATTATTGTTAAAGCAATGAAGATAAGAATACTGTATCTTTCAATTTTTATTATTACTAATATATAATGTATTACTTGTTTCGGGGGTACAGGTCTGTGATTCAACTGTCTTACACAATAGACAGTGCACACCACAACACACACCCTCCCCAATGTCCATCATCCAGCTACTGCTCCCCTCCCACCCCCCTCCACTCTTGGAACCTTCAGTTTGTCTCCTGAAATTAAGAGTCTCTTATGGTTTGTCTCCCTCTCTGGTTTCATCTTGTTTCATTTTTTTCTTCTCTTCTCCTATGATCTTCTGCTTTCTTTCTTAAATTCCACATATCAGTGAGATCATATGATAATTGTCATTCTCTGATTGACTTATTTTGCTTAGCATAATAGCCTCTAGTTCCATCCACACCATTGCAAATAGCAAGATTTCAAATTTTTGGTGGCTGCATAATATTCCTGTGTGTGTGTGTGTGTGTGTGTGTGTGTGTGTGTGTGTGTGTAACCTCTTTATCCATTCATCTGTCAATGGACAACTGGGTTCTTTCCATAGTTTGGCTTTATAAACATTGGGGTGCAGGTGCCCCTTCGGATGACTACCTTTGTATCTTTGGTGTAAATACCCAGTTGTGCAATTGCTGGGTCATTTTCAACTTGTTGAGGAACCTCTGTTTTCCAGAGTGGTTGCACCAACATGTATTCCCATCAACAGTGTGGGAGAGTTTCCCTTTCTCTGCATCCTCGCCAACATCTGCCATTTTCTGACTTGTTAATTTAGCCATTCTAACTGGTGTGAGGTAGTATCTCATTGTGGTTTTGATGTCTTTCCCTGATGCCCAGTGATGTTGAACATGTTTTCTTGTGTCTGTTGGCCATTTGGATGTTGTGTTTGCAGAAAAGTCTGTTCATGTCTTCTGCCAATACTTGATTGGATTATTTGTTCTTTGGGTATTGGTTTGATAAGTTCTTTATTGATTTGACAAGTTCTTTATCGATTTTGGATACTAATTCTTTATCTAGATATGTCATTTGCAAATACCTTCTCCTATTCTGTCAGTTGTCTTTTGGTTTTGTTTCCTTTGCTGTGTAAAAGCTTTTGATCTTGATGAGGTCCCAATAGTTCATTGTTGCCCTTCCTTCCCTTGGCTTTTGTGAAACTTCTAGGAAGAAGTGGCTGTGACAGATGGAAAAAGTTGCTGCCTGTGTTATCAAAGATTTTGATGGATTCCTTTCTCACATTTGGGGTCTTTCATCCATTTTGAGTCTATTTATGTATATGGTATAAGGAAATAATTCAGTTTCATTCTTCTGCATGTGGTTGTGCAATTTTCCCAATACAATTTGTTGAAGAGACTGTCTTTTTCCCATGGATATTCTTTCCTGATTTGTTGGAGATTAGTTGACCATAGAGTTGAAGGTCCATTTCTATTCAGTTCCAATGATCTATGTGTATGTTTTTATGCCAGTACCATACTGTTCTGATGATTACAGCTTTGCAATAAGTCCAGAATTGTGATGCTGCTAGCTTTGGTTTTCTTTTTTACCGTTCTTCTGATTATTCTGTGCTGTTTTTTTTTTTTCTGGTTCCATACAAATTTTAGGATTATTTGTTTCATTTCTTTGAAAAAAATTGATGGTATTTTGATAGGGATTGCATTAAATGTGTAGATTGTTCTTTGTAGCATAGATATTTTTACAATATTTATTCTTCCAATCTGTGAGCATGGAATGCTTTTCCATTTATTTGTGTCTTCCTCAATTTCTTTCATGAGTATTCTACAATTTTCTGAGTACAAACTCTTTGCTTTTTTGGTTAGATTTATTCCTAGGTAACTTATGGTTTTGGGAGCAATTGTAAATGAGGTTGACTCCTTAATTTCTCCTTCTTCTGTCTCGTTGTTGGTGTATAGACATGTAACTAATTTCTGTGCATTGATTTTATATCGTGACACTTTACTGAATTCCTGTATGATTTCTAATAATTTTGGGGTGAAGTCTTTGGGTTTCCCACCTAAATTATCATATCATCTGCAAAGAGTGAGAGTTTGACTTCTTTACTGATTCAAATGCCCTTTTTAAAATTTATTAATTATTTTTAAAGATTTGATTAATTTATTTTACAGCGAGAAAGAACAAGAGAGCAGTGGAAGTAGCAGAGATAGAGGGAGAAGCAGGCCCCCTGCCCAGCAGGTATCCTGATGTGGGGTTCAATCCCAGGACCCCAGGATCATGGCCTGAGATGAAGGCAGTCACTTAACCAACAAAGCCACCTGAGTGCCCCTGGTTCAGAGGACTTTTATATTTTTTGTTGTCTGATGGCTAAGGCTAGTAATTCTAATGCTATGTTGAACAGCAGTAGTAATAGTGGACATCACTGCTGTGTTCCTGACCTTAAAGGAGAAGCTCTCAGGTTTTTCCCATTAAGAATTATATTTGCTGTGGGTTTTTTACAGATGGCTTTTATGATATTGAGGTATGTACCCTCTATCCCTACACTATGAAGAGTTTTGATCAAGAAAAGATGCTGTACTTTATCAAATGCTTTTTCTGCATCTATTGAGAGCATTGTATGGTTGTTGTTCTTTCTTTTATTAATGTATTGTATCATACTGATTGATTCGTGGATGTTGAACCGAACTTGCAGTCCAGTAATAAATCCCACTTGGTTGTAGTGAATAATTCTTTTGATGCACTGTTGGATTATATTGGCTAGTATTTTGGTGAGAATTTTTGCATCCATGTTTGTCAGGAATATTGGTCTGTAATGTGCTTTTTGATAGGGTCTTTGTCTGGTTTTGGGATCAAGGTAATGCTTGCCTCATAAAATGAGTTTGGAAGTTTTCCTTTCATTTCTATTTTTTGGAAGAGTTTCAGAAGAATAGGTATTCTTCTTTAAATGACTGATAGAATTGCCCTGGGAAGCCATCTGGCCCTGGGCTCTTGTTTGCTGGGAGATTTTTTTATTACTACTTCAATTTCCACTGGTGGTGGATCTGTTCAGATTTTCTATTTCTTCCTGGTTCAGTTTTGGTAGTTTATATGTCTCTAGGAATACATCCATTTCTTACAGATTTTCAAATTTGCTGGTATATAGTTGCTCATATGTTCTTATAATTGTTTGTATTCCTTTGGTGTTGGTTGTAATCTCTCCTCTTTCATTAGTGATTTTATTAATTTGGGTACTTTCTCTTTTCTTTTTGATGTCTGGCCTGGGGTTTATCAGCCTTATTAATTTTTTCAGAGAACCAGTTCCTAGTTTCACTGATCCGTTCTACTGTTCTTTTGATTTCTATTTCATTGATTTATGCTCTAATCTTTGTTATTCCTCTTCTCTTTCTGGGTTTAGGCTTCCTTTGCTGTTCTTTCTCCAGCTCCTTTAAGTGTAGTATTACAGAGAGAAACACAGCCAGAGAGGGAACACAAGCAGGGAGAGTGGCAGACTTCCCACTGAGCAGGAATCCCGATTCCCGATGTGGGACTCGATCCCAGGTCTCCGGGATCATGACCTGAGCCGAAGGCAGTCGCTTACCCAACTGAGCCACCCAGGTGCCCCGAGCTTTTCTTGTTTCTTGAGAAAGGCTTGTATTGCTATATACCTCTCTCTTTGCTGTATCCCAAGGATTTTGAACAGTTGTGTTTTCATTTTCATTTTTTTCCATGAATTTAAAAAAAAATTTATTTAAGGTCCTCCTTGACCCATTCATTCTTTAGTAGGATGCTCTTAGCCTCCACATATTTGAGTTCTTTCCAACTTTCCTCTTGCGATTGAGTTCAAGTTTCAAAACACTGTGGCCTGAAAATATGCAGGGAATGATACCAATATTTTGGTACCAGTTGAGACCTGATTTGTGACCCAGGATGTGATATATTCTAGAGAATGTTCCATGGGCACTAGAGAAGAATGTGCATTCTGTTACTTTGGGATGGAATTTTCTGAATATATCTGTGAAGTCCATCTGGTCCAGTGTGTTGTTTAAAGCCCTATTTCCTTGCTGATCTTTTGCTTAGATTATCTGTTCATTTAAGTGGGGGGGGGGGGGAAGGATGTGTTAAAATCCCCTACTATTATTGTATTATTGTCGATGTGTTTCTTTGATTTTGTTATTAATTGGCTTATGTAATTGGCTGCTCCCATGTTAGGGGCATAAATATTTACAATTGTTAGATCTTCCTGTTGGATAGACACTTTAAATATGATTTAGTGTCCTTCCTCATGTCTTATTACAGTCTTTGGTTTAAAATCTAATTTGTTTAATATAAGGTTTGCCACCCCAGCTTTCTTTTGATGTCCATTAGCATGATAAATGGTTTTCCACCCCCTCACTTTAAATCTCGAGGTACTTTAGGTCTAAAATGAGATCCTTGTAGACAGCATATCAATGGGTCTTGCTTTTTTATCCAATCTGATACCCTGCATATTTTGATTGGGGATATTTAGCCCATTTACTTTCAGGGTAACTATTGAAAGATATGAATTTAGTTCCTGTAAGGAAACTGCTACTGTATATTGTCTCTTCCTTTCTGGTCTATGTTACTTTTGGTCTCTCTCTTTGCTTAGAGGACCCCTTTCAATACTTTTTTAGGACTGGTTTAGTGATCATAAATTCTTTTAGTTTCTTTTTGTCCTGGAAACTTTTTAATCACTCCTTCTATTTTCAATGACAGCCTCTCTGGATAAAGTATTCTTAGCTGCATATTTTTCTCATTTAGTACCCTGAATATATCATGCCAGCTCTTTCTGGCCTGTCAGGTCTCTGTGGATAGGTGTGCTAGAACACTGTATCTTTCTTATAGAGCATGTTTCAAAAAGCCATTTGCTCTTAATTTTTCTATGTAAGATTCATATTTCTAAATGGTATAATACTTCTTTTGATAGAAGATTTTTCTATACAATTTTTTGAGTACACATCTAATAGTTATTTCAGCTTTAGGTTTATGGAAAAGATTTTCCTTTCATTATTGAAAGATATTTTTGCTGAATATACAATTCTAGGTCAGCAGTTTTTTGTTTGTTATTTGTTTTGTTATTGTTTTTTTCCTCTCATTATTTAAATATGTGAGTCTTTTATCTTTGGTCTTCTGTAATCTCTGACAAATATCTAGTGTAATTCATGTATATTCCTTTTGTCTATCTTGAAGATTTTCTCTTTATCTTTGCTTTTCATCAGTTTGACCATGATGTGTCTGTTTGTGTTTTTTCATGTTTATCCAGTGTGGGATTCTCTGAGCTTATCATATTTGTGGTGAATTGTCTTTCATTCATGTGAGAAAATTGTTAGCCACCATCTCTAAATATTTTGATGTTATCTTCTCTTTCTTTCTCGGAGTTTAGTAATTTCATGTTAAATCATTGTTATTGTCTAACAATTTTTGGATACTTTATTTTAATCTTCCACCTTTTTTTTGGTCTTTATGTTTAGGTATTTATGAAAATGACAGTGTTGATCTCATCTGATGACATGGTCTGAGTCTGTTTGTCACCTCAGTCTTTATCCCAATGTCCATTTGACAGAGGGCCATAATAAGAAGGCAAATTGCTTATCAAAACTGAAAACTAGGTCTAAATTTCATAAAGAATCTTAATAAAGAATTTTTTAAAGTATTTGATAAAGGAGAGACTGATTGAAGTGGCAAATAAATTAAAGGGATTTCACCAGGCAGGCTTTTCTTTGCTTGTGGGGACTCATAGGCTGGTTGGTCCTTCCTTCAGAGTATCATGGACTTGGGACAATTTAATTGTGAGGTAACCAACAGATATAAGAAGTAACACACAAATATCAACAATCTCAGTAAAATCTTCGAGATGTGAACCTTGGCTACTCTATGGTGCTCATAGCTTGTGCTTGATTGAAACAGCCTATTGAATGAGGTAGGATGCCTCTGAAGTACTTAATAGGGACAGCCACCTCAGTTAAGGAAGCAAGATCACATGCCTAGTTAACTTACCACTGCTGTAACAAACATGGAAGACAAACTTGAAAACACATTGATGAATCCATTATGACTATCTTCAACTAATCTTTGAGAAATTATCCCAAAACTCATGGAAAAATACATAATAGTTATAACAGAAAATGTAAGAAATATGAAGAGCAGTCCCAGCCTATTCAATGTAGAAATATGAAGGAAAAAAGGACAGATAAATAATAAAAAAATATGAATTGGAAAATATTTTCCACAAGTGGAAAAACTCCCACTTGAGTTTTCACCTTGCAAACAATTATCAGCTCAAATTAAGGCAAAATAAAAAGAAACTACCCTTACACTTAACTTCAACATATTTTAAATTTGGAGAAAAAAGGGGAAAATACCTACAAATACTAGGCAGAAGAAATAAGTTCATTTAGGAATTACATCCCTTTCACAATATTAAATGCTATGAGATATTCTTTAGATTTTGAGGGAAAATATGACTTAAGAATTTTATACTCAACCTATTTTTCACAATAATGGAAGCAAATATAAATTATCAGAAATTTAATTTTTATAAAGATCAGTTCTAAGTCTCTGAAGAAAAGATATATCTGTGCTCTGAAACAAAGCTTAGCATTGGATGGACATCTCATTTGTTTTACTAATGCTAGGCTAAACTGAAGAGGAAAACAATATGTGTATTTTTTCTTAGTAGATGCAAAAAATTATTTGGTAAAGTGTAGCTAAAGATGTCTTAGGAACTTATGACAGGAGAAAACTTGCTTAAAATATTAAAATTATCAGTCTCAAATAGAAAATGTTATGTTTTAAAGGTGAAAGGCTACAATAATGTTAAAATCAGGAATAAAGCAAATTTATGTTATTACTAATTTAGTAATTGCTTTTTAACAGATAGACTAAGATAAAAATAAAAATAAATTATAAATAGTAGAAAAGAAGATACACTTATTATTTGTGAGTCATATCGAAAGCTAAATCAATTTTTGTGCTAATTAGAATTAGGAAGAGAATTGTTGGGGTTAATATAGAAATCCATAATACCCGGCTTGATAAAATGTAACACAGAGGCCACTGGAACAGGGAACATTTGGGGGAAGAGCATAGGCCTTTGGAATGCCAAGACCTGTGTGACCGCTCCACCATAGGATGACCACTCCACCATAGGATGACCACTCCACCGTAGGATGACCACTCCACCATAGGAATGCCAGTGGTTGTTGCCTTCCCTGAAGCTTTCGTAGCCCAAGCAGACATCCTGTGATCTAAGAGATGGATACATTGTCCTTTAGGCTTATTTAGCAGAACTCAGAGAACATGGAGAACACACAGATTAGCATATCATATCTTTCCTGTAATCAGATCCTCCTAGTTCCAAGAAGACCCCTTGTCACAAAGCACTTGCTTAAGGAACAGTGATAAAGATTTATGATTATTCTGAAGGACCAATAAAAGTGGGAGCAAAGAAGAGCAAAGTGTCTTTGTCTCTGAGTGTTGATCCCCTTGCCTTTTCCTCTCTTTCACCGCACAGTTTGGAGTAAGTTTTTATCCATTGGTAAAGGGATTGCGGCTCTTCCTGATGAGTGGTGACCTTGACATGATCATGTTGCAGTGGACACTGAATGGACCACCCAGAAATGAAGAGTCTGGACACAGTAAGTTGGCATCTCCTCATTGCCAAGTTTGGGCAAGTTTCAGGCTTGGGTATTTTTTTGGAATGAAAAGGTCTCTAAGAACTCCAGGTACAAGGAAAAACCTCTCTCTCCAAACAGACACAATATATTAAGGTTTTAAAGCGATTTTAATTTTTTAATTTTTTAAAAAAATTATTATTTTTAAAAAAATTTCTTTATTTCTTTGAGAGAGAGAGAGCACAAGAGGGGAGCAAGTCAGAGGAAGAAGCAAACTCTCTGCTGTCTGGGGAGCCCAATGTGGAACTTGATCCTGGGACTCCAGGACCACTACCTGAGCTGAAGGCAGTCATTCAACTGACTGAGCTACCCAGGCACCCCGTGTATTAACTATTTTTGATTAGTCACACAAGTTAATAATGTTAGCAGTGGTGCTGAAATCACACTGGCAAGGCTGTTCAACAGGATTAACAGGGAAAAGGGCTCATATTTATTGAGTACCTACTGTGTATCAGAAGCCGGATTTTCAAATGTGTATATGCACACACACACACACTGTGAGGTAGGTAGTTCTATTTTCATCTTTTAAAAGCTTTATATTATGAAAAAAATCACAGATAGAGAAAATCGTACAAATTAAATTTGTATCTTAGTGATTATTTTGGGAACAAACATTCTGGTAACCACCACCTAGGTCAAGAAATAAAGTTTGCCAGTGACCCCAGGAGCCCTCTCCATATGCCCCATCTCATAGCCCCTCCCTCCAAAAGTAATTCCTTGCCTGACTTTTATAGTAATTATTTCCTTTCTTAATCATTTGAATGTGCATCCCTAGACATTATAGTTCCATTTTGCCCATTTAAAAAATTAATATGTATTATAAGACATAGATTCCCACCACATCTCTTTTGCTTCCTTGTAGTTTATCTGTAATGCTGTTTGACCCATAGAGCTTCTCAAAGTCTGGATCTTGTCTACTAAATCCTCACAATCCAATTCAACATGGCTTTTGACCTCTGCATTTTCTGCATATTAGCAACTGAGAAAGCCAGTTTCCATCCCTCTGGCATGATTATAGGTGGTTCTGTGATCCTTTTTCAAGAAGCACATACATTGCTAGAGTTTGCTCTTCTTTGATATTAGCTACTATTCTGTATAATGACTACATACACTAATTCATAGCAGGTTGCAAAATGGCAATATTGTATCATTTTGTTTTCTTATATCGGGTATAATAATTTTATAAGATGTTTTTCTGAATCTATTATTCAGTTACCCGGTGGTACACTTCATATAAGAAAGGTAGAACAAATACTTAATTCTTCTGTTTTATTTACATAGTTTTGAAATTTTTAAATTTGTATTAATTTTTTATTTTTTCCATAACCCAGCCACCCTATCCCTCTCACTCCCACCCCTCAGAAACCCTCAGTTTGTTTCCTGAGATTAAGAGTCTTTTATGGTTTGTCTCCCTTCCTGGTTCCATCTTATCTCATTTTTTTCCCTCCCTACCCCCTAAGGCCCCCCAACCCTGCCTCCCAAATTCCTCATACCAGAGATATCATATGATAATTGTAATTCCCTAATTGACTTATTTCGCTCAGCACAATACTCTCCAGTTCCAGCGACATCATTGCAAATGGCAGGATTTCATTATTTTTGATGTCTACATAGTATTCCCTTGTGTGTGTGTGTGTGTGTGTGTGTGTGTGTGTGTGTGTGTGTGTAAAAAACAGTGAGAGTTTGACTTTCTTCTTTTTTTTTAAAGATTTTATTTATTTGACAGCGAGAAACACAGCGAGAGAGGGACAGGGGGAACAGGGGGAGCGAGAGAGGGAGAAGCAGGCTTCCCGCCGAGCAGGGAGCCCAATGTGGGACTCAATCGCGGGTCTCCGGGATCATGACCTGAGCCGAAGGCAGTCGCTTAACCAACTGAGCCACCCAGGCGTCCCTGTACCTTATCTTCTTACCTATTCATCTGTTGGTGCACATCTAGGTTCTTTCCATAGTTTGGCTATTGTGGACATTGCTGCTATAAACACTAAAGAGCACGTGCCCCTTCAGATCATTACATTTGTATTCTTAGAGTAAATATCCAGTACTGCGATTGCTGGGTGGTAGGGTAGCTCTATGTTCAACATTTTGAGGAGTCTCCATACTGTTTTCCAGAGTGGCTGCACCAGCTTGCATTCCTACCAATAGTATAGGAGGGTTCCCCTTTTCCCACACTCTTGCCACCATCTATCATTTCCTGACCTGTTCATTTTAGTCTTTCTGACTGGTGTAAGGTGGTATCTCACTATAGTTTTGATTTGTATTTCCCTGAGGCTGAGAGACGTTGAGCACTTTTTCTGAGAGACGGCCATTTGGATGTCTTCTTTGGAGAAATGTCTGTTCATGTTTTCTGCCCATTTCTCAATTGGATTATTTGTTCTTTCAGTGTTGAGTTTGATAAGTCCTTTATTGATTTTGGATATTAGCCTTTTATCTGATATGTCATTTGCAAATATGTTCTTCCATTCTGTCAGTTGTCTTTTGGTTTTTTTGTTTTGTTTTTAAGATTTTATTTATTTATTTGACACACAGAGAGAATCACAAGGCAGAGAGAGAGGAGGAAGCAGGCTCCCTGCCAAGCAGAGAGCCCGACACGGGCCTCGATCCCAGGACCCTGAGATCATGACCTGAGCTGAAGGCAGAGGCTTGAACCCACTGAGCCACCCAGGTGTCTTTTGGTTTTGTTGACTGTTTCCTTTGCTGTGCAAAAGCTTTTGCTCTTGATGAAGTCCTAGTACTTCATTTTTTTCCTTGTTTCCCTTGCCTTTGCAATGATTAGTTGCTGTGGCTAAGGTTGAAGAAGTTGCTGCGTGTGTTCTCCTCAAGGATTTTGATGGATTCCTGTTTCACATTGATATCTTTCACCCATTTTGAGTCTATTTTTGTGTGTGGTGTAAGAAATGGTCCAATTTCATTCTTTTGCATGCGGCTGTCCAATTTTTCCAACACCTTTTGTTGAAAAGACTGTTTTTTTTTTCCCCCATTGGATTTCCTACTTTGTCAAAGATTAGTTGACCACAGAGTTGAGGGTCCATTTCTGGGTTCTCTATTCTGTTTCATTGATCCATGTGTCTATTTTTATGCCTTATCTATGTGTCTATTTTTATGTCTTGATGACTACAGCTTTATAATAGAGCTTGAAGTCTGGAATTGTGATCCCGCCAACTTTGGTTTTCTTTTAAAATATTCCTCTGGCTATTAGAACCTTTCTGGTTTCATAAAAATTTTAGGATTATTTGTTCCATTTCTTTGAAAAAAATTGATGGTATTTTCATAGAGCTTCCATTAAATATGTAGACTGATTTAGGTAGCATAGACATTTTCACAATATTTGTTCTTCCAATTCATAAGCATAGAATGTTTTTTCATTTCTTTGTGTCTTCCTCAATTTCTTTCATGATATTTTATACTTTTCTGGGTACATATTCTATGCCTCTTTGGTTAGGTTTATCCCTAGGCATTTTATGGTGTTGGGTGCAATTATAAACGAGATTGACTCCTTAATTTCTCTTTCTTCTGTCTTGTTGTTGATGTATAGAAATGCAACTGATTTCTGTGTGTTGATTTTATATCCTGACACTTTACTGAATTCCAGTATGAATTCTAACAGTTTAGAAGGGAATCCTTAGGGTTTTCTACATAAAATATTATATCATCTGCAAACAGTGAGAGTTTGACTTTTTTGCCAATTTGGGTGCCTTTTATTTCTTTTTGTTGTTTGACTTTGAGGCTAGGACTTCTTGTACTATGTTGAATAGCAGTGGTGATAGTGGACAGCTCTGCCGTGTTACTGACCTTAGGGGAAATGCTCAGTTTTTCCTCATTGAGAATGAAACTTGCTGTGGGTTTTTCATAGATGGCTTTGATGATACTGAGGTATGTATCATCTGTTCCTACACTGTGAAGAGTTTTGATCAAGAAAGAATGCTGTACTTTGTCAGATGCTTTTTCAGCATCTATTGAGAGGATCATATGATTCTTGTTCTTTGCTTTATTAATGTTCTGTATCACATTGATTGATTTTCAGATGTGAACCAACCTTGCAGCCCAGGAATAAACCCCACTTAGTTGTGGCGAATAATCCTTTTTTTTTTTTTAAGATTATTTATTTATTTGACACAGACAGAGATCACAAGTAGGTAGAGAGGCAGGCAGAGAGAGAGGAAGAAGCAAGCTCACCTCTGAGTAGAGAGCCTGATGTAGGCCTCAATCCCAGGACCCTGAGATCATGATCTGAGCCAAAAGCAGAGGCTTTAAACCACTGAGCCACCCAGGCACTCAATGGTGACTAATCTTTTTAATGTACTGTTGGATACTATTGGCTAGTATTTTGGTGAGAATTTTTGCCTTCATGTTCATCAAGGATATTGGTCTGTAATTCTCCTTTTTGATGAGGTCATTCTCTGGTTTTGTGTTCAAGGTAATGCTGGCCTCATAAAAGAATTTGGAAGTTTTCCTTCCATTTCTATCTTTTGAAACAGTTTCAGAACAATAGGTATTAATTCTTCTTTAAATGTTTGGTAGAATTCCCATGGGAAGCCATTTGGCTCTGGGCTCTTATTTGCTGGGAGATTTTTTTTTTTTTTTTTTTTTTTCTTTGTGATGCTATATTTATTTTTTTTTTAATTGTTACTAAATTTTTTTTTCCAGTGTTTCAAGATTAATTCCCCATTCCCCACACCCAGTGCTCCCCGCTTTAGGTGTCCCCCGTACCCACCACCAGGCTCTTCCATCCCTCCACCCCCCTCCCTCCAAGTCCCTCAGTTTGTTTCTGTGTTCAAAGT
>PITA01023218.1:0-28659 GCA_004023965.1 Spilogale gracilis
CCAGACTCAGAAGTTCTTTGTCCCGTTTCCTGCTGTCGTCCTGGGTGACTGTGACATCACGTTGGTAACGAATTGCTTACCTCATTCATTCAATGAAGAAATTATTGAGTAGCTACCACTACTGGCTACTAAACAGTATTAAAACAAAATGTAACAGAAACCAGACTTGAAAATCCCTTGACAAACCCAGTTAAACCATGGAAATGAAAGCCAGTTTAGCTTATCCTGTGATGCAGGTGACATTAGGTTGGGCCGCTTTTTAAAAAACATTTATTTATTTATTTGAGAGAGAGAAAGAGAGAACATGAGTGCTTGAGCAGGGGGAGGGGTGGAGAGAGAGAGAAGCAAACTCCTTGCTGAGCAGGGAGCTGGACGTCGGGCTCAATCCTAGGACCTTGGGATCATGACCTGAACCGAAATCAGGACTCAGATTGCTCAACTGACTGAGCCACCCAGGCGCCCCTGAAAAATGTTTTTAAGTTGAATCAAATACTCCATAAAAGATGATATTTATGTCTTATAGTTATTCAAAGGTGATTCCATAAGACGACAGAATATTATTTTTTTAATTTTTATTTATTTTAAAAATATTTTATTTATTTGAGAGGGGGAGAGAGATATAGAGATAGAGAGAGAGAAAGAGAGAGCGTGCGCGCATGACTGGGCGGAGGGGCAGAGGGGTGAAGGGAGAAGCAGACTCCCTGTTGAGAAGGGAGCCTGACACGAGGCTTGATCTCTGGACTGCAAAATCATGACCTGAGCTGAAGGCAGACGCTCAACCAACTGAGCCACCCAGGAGCCCCAAGACCACAGAAGTTTAAAGAACATTATCCTAAAATTATCTACGTGGCAATATTACCAATGATAATGTTAACTTCCCTATTTTGATCGCAGAACTCAGGTCCAGAGCAGTGTCGGGGCGGGGTCTGCAATTCCTACACGGAGTTTGTGTGCAGTTAGAGGTTTGTACAAACGGCGACCCGTTGCGTCCTCTGTGCGGGGGGCCTGGCTCCCATGCTGGGGAGCAGGCCTTGCTTCGCGGGACATGCGCCCGCTTGGGTCGCACTGATATTAAAGTCCGGTCTGGAGAGCTTGTTGGCCTTGTGAGACAGGACAGAAGCTCTGGGTTCCAGTTACTCTGCTGGAGATAGTCTCTCCGGCCGGTACATGAATAGACCCCTGCCTTTACTCGCTGATCCCCTTCCAGTTGTTTGGTTCCTTCCCCTGGGTGGCAGGGGGGCCGGGAGCGAGCGCTGCTCTCCCTCACCGCCTGGGCTGCTGACCGGCTCGGTCCGGGAGTTGCCAGCTGCCGTCAGGTGTCCACACGGAGGAGGGACATCTGCTCGCATTTCTGTTCCCACTTGAAAATCTGCTAAGAACTGAACTCTTCATGCTTGATTTTTCCTTAGAAACTATCAACATCGCCAGCTCATTTTGGGCTCGGATTCTCAGGGTGCATGCCAACTTCATTAGGTTTGGATGGAGTTGGACGGAATTTCTTATGGCCGCTGACTTTTGTGTATTTTAATGGGAACCCACCGTGGTGGTGAACGGGGCTGTTTTGGGGGGACATCACCGTCTTTTCCGGCTGAGACCTGTGTGCTCTAGCCAGCTGCTTGGAACCGTCTACATTTTTTAAAACAGGGGAATCCCAAACCACTTCCCAGTTCCGCACATTCTGGCTTACAGCCTGCGGCTGGCTGCGGGAGCGCCGGCGCCCCCAGCTCACCAGGCAGAGCAGCGGGCGTCGGGGGGTGGAACGCTGCAGGTAGAACCGTCTGTCCATGCGCACGCTCTCGTGGCTCCAGGAGGCCCTCGGACATCTCCTGCTTGCCTACTTTCTTCTTTTTCCCGTTGGCCAGCACTCCGTCTGTCGCTTTGGCCTTGCAGAGTTCGCATCTGTCAGAAACCAGCACCCACCCCAGCTCCGGCTTCCCTGCCAGCCTAGCTCCGCCCCGCTCCCGCCCTCTCCCGCCCAACCCATTCCCTCCTCTTCGGCTGATTCCAGTTTCCAGTCCCAGCTTGCTTGTCACTTCGGAACCAGGGCCTCCCACTTTCCTTGGCTTCCCTCCGCCCTCATTATTTGGCACCTCCGTGGGTGTTCTCTGTTCATCTGTGGTTTGGGGCTGATGTTTCCTTGTCGGTCGCTTCTGTTTCTACACATTTAGTTGGTCACTTATCCATTCTAGTGCTGGGCGAGGCGGCATGAATAATTTAAAAATAATTTGCGTTTGTCTCTGGAATGCATTTCTGTACTGACACTTTGCATCTGGGGGGTGTCTGATACTCTGGGAATTCACACGTCAAACTTGGTAATGAAGCGTCGTATAAAATGCCTTGGGAGGAGTGGGGGAGTTATTCAGCATTTTTCCCCTCTGGCCCCTGCCATATTCTTTGGCTCTCACCTCCGTGATGAAGTTGGAAAGCATCACTTCTCATATAGTTGGCTTATTCTGGACCCAGGAGAGCCTTTCTGGTCCCTTCAGGGTGTCTGCTCAGCTCTGTCTGGTACACACTGTCTCTGGGAGGTCATCAAGAGGCTGACTTGGAGGAAAATTATCAGGGCTCACAGAATTATCTGGGGAGGAAAAATTCCTTAATAGCCTGACTTTGCCAAATGAACATTAATTATATATATCGACTCATCAATGTGCACATGAATTTAAGGGGTCTGATTGTTTTTGAAAAATTGTCCTTGCAATTCTATTATAAGATATGTCAGCAATGTGACGTGTAACTGAAAATGTCAACTGGCTTTCAACTAACAGGGTCCTTTCACATAAATAGAGGTGCCCACACAGGGTTGAGTAAACATTTGACATTCAGGGTGGTGTGCTGGGCAAAGGTTTGCGGCCCTAACCCACCATGAGAAATATTTAAAGTTAGCTGATTTGTTACATAAACACTCCGGCTCAGTCTGAGCAACGGTGTCCGTCTCCTCCGGGTGCTGCCCTGCCAAAACCGAGGGGCCGTGGCTCTCTTCAGAACAAACCTGCCTGTCCAGTCTCCTCCTAATCCTGCAAAGAAATACGGTCTGACAAAGTTCCTGCAAGGTTTTATTTGCAAAGCGTTTCAGGAGACGAAAGTATAAACCTAGGGTGCTGAAGAGAAGGGAAGCTCACCACTAAGTGTGGTTTTATGAAACTCAACTCCAAGCATGCATGGGCACACACGTGCAGACCACACGGGTGGAAAAGCCATCGCTCCAGGGCCATTGCCAAGCGATTTGCAGGCGCTCCTGCCAGCCCAGCCCAGCCCTCCAAGATCCTTCCAGTGGCTTCTTAGGATCCTGTCACCGGCTCCCCTCCCTCAGCCTGCCCTCCCCAACCTATTGAGCTTAGTGTGAGCCTTGCCCGTGAAGGCACTCAACCCGTCCTGGACTATTAGACAAGATCCTGGGATGGGAGGTCTGATTTTCACTGTCCCCCATACACTTCTTCATTGTCCATTAAGCCTTCGTAAGGGTCTATGGTTGCCAAGATGGCATAAGGATTAACCTGAGAGCCTTGGGAGCCTACAGAGGCCAGAGCTGCATAAGGCAGGGAGGAGATGCGGGCGAAGACATCTAATTCCTTGGCTCTGAAGAGGTACCAGGAATTGAGAGGGTGTGGGGATGATACCTAACATACAGGTGGGGCCACAAAAGGCCAGGAGATGGGTGGCTATGACTGCATACTCATTCTTTCAGTGAGTATTTCTCTAGCCTCGTCTACCTGTTAAACACTCTGTTAAGCCATACTGGTGATACAGAAGTGGATTTGGAATTAATTTTTTTAAATTGCAGTATGCAGGAGAAAAACGTAGTGAACTTGTCAAAATACAGATTCCCAGGATTCCAGAGAGTCCAATCTATCAGGTCTAAATGGAGATGGGGAGCTGCATTTTTAAGCAGTATCTCCGGTAATTCTAAGGCGGACAGTCCTAGGGTCAGTTAACAAACAAAACAAAATGCCTACAAAACTAACCTGAATGCTGGGGAGTCTGCTAATTGCCCAGAGAGGGTTTATTTCTGTGTTCACCTAGCTCATAGGCACTTAGCTTACCTTGAATGCACCGGATATGACCAGACACAGTGCTGTTCCATAAAAAATTACAGCTGAAATGACACACCGATAGCCTGGGACTCCGGAAAGTAGGGATAGGTCAGGAGACCATACTTTGGAACTGGGGAGGGTGCCTACCCCAGAGCTTATGCAGCAGAGAGGAATGAGCTTTAGATGACCTGGGATGACTTCCCGCAATGGTAAGGCTGAAAATACAGGAAGAATTTCCTTATTTTTTTCCCTCATGCCGAAGACTCAAAGACGTGGTCCCACTTCAAGTATTTTCTCCATTTTTTTGGTTCCTGTCGTCCACCTTCTGTCCTAGAATCAACATCTTGCTGTGGTCTGCAGGAAGGCCCAGGAGTGATCATTAAGAATGGTTCTTCGGATCGTCTCCTGAATCTATGGTTATCATCTGAATGTGTGCTCAGAACAGGAGGCGTTTGTCGTCCAGACTGCTCAAACAGCTGCCCAGTAGGGGCACACTGGGCTATTTAGCTCTGTCCCATCTCCAGTCATCAATGGGCTCTGCCCAAGGTGCTGGATACTGGCTTGCTCTCAGATTTATGGGCTTTAGCAGAAATACTACTAATTTCTTGTTGGATAAGGGCATGATGTCACACCAAACCTAACTGACCAATAGCTAAAGCTGAAAATGAAAGCCTCCCTTTAAGAGTAGTTGTATATGTGATCTGGGGTCTCCCGGCGATCCATCCAAGGCATGATATCTGCCCCATGATTTCTGAAACTTTTTTTTCCCCTGAAACCTTGACATTTATATATCTCAATATTTTCTCATGACATGAACTGAGACTTTTCGTTTTGAATTCCTCCATGGATGTATGGTCTGCTACCAGCTCTTCTACACCATGTGTCTGGGTTTCCTATGACTCAACTCTGTTCTAACATCCGTTCCGTGGAGTTAGTGGGGACCCCATAGGTTAAAGGGCGGGGTCCCCAATGAGACTGCCTCCACTTCTGACACTAGTCTCAGGTGGGCTGGCACATGCTCATTGAATGGATGGGTGAATTCGCTACTGATCAATGGCTACCCTCTCATCTACTATTCTGGGGGTTGGGGATACAGTGGGGGATGCCCCACCACGAGCCCTCCAGTCACAGAAGGGCTATGCATGTTGATTTCCTTTTCCTGCACGGTCACACCACTCTGCAGTTCCCTGAGTTTCTTTTATATGGTCTGAGTTAGGCTTCTTTTATAATGCCTGCCTGTGCTACTCCCGGAACCAAAATCTTAAGATTCAGAGCAGGATCCCTGGATGGAGTAGGGACCCTCGGGAATAACCTGAGGCACAAATGCAGACATGCCAACATCCGAGAGAAGTGCAACGCTGTCACACAAGCAGGACTTAGGTTGTTAGAATTTCATCAGAACCTTTTATGCCCCGGATCCTGTTCGGGGATCCGGGGGTGGTGAAATCCATACACTACTCTGCGGAATAACGTTTTTAAATGCCATGCATGAGTTTAAAGCAAGCCGCTGTGAGAGTGGAATGTGATTATTAAAATACTGAAAGGTATTCAAATTTGATGGTAGTGATATACGTGGCCCTTTCCTTACACATGTGGTACGAGATAGCGGCTGGTCCAATAGCTACTGTGTTGAGGTCGTGATGAGCATCAGTGCCACTCTGAATCTCTGCAGACACTGGAATGTCATACTAAAATACCAGTGCTGTCTATCGGTGGCACACACAGGTACTCTTTTACTGCTGTGGTTTATTGCCGACATTGATTAAGGAACCGCTACATTACAGTTAAGAGTTAGTAACAACAAAGACGGAGTTTTTTTTCCCCATTCAAGTTCATGGACTCATGAATTCTAGTCTGTTCTCCCTTGTCTGAAGTGTAACTGTAGAGGTGCTTTTTGGGGAGGGGCTGGTCAGTCTGTCTATTGAGTTTAAGTAGGCACAGGAAGGTCTGGTTACTAACCAACTAGTCTACCAGAGCAGTTAACTTCTCAGTGGACATGTATTATAAGTTCTTGACAAATGATACAAAAATGCACTTCTTATTATCAGTTAACTTGCACCTCCCATGTACAGACACACTTATAGAAAAGCAATGGATGGGGGCACCTGAGTGGCTCAGTTGGTTGGGCGCCTGCCTTTGGCTCAGGTCATGATCCCAGAGACCCGGGATCGAGTCCCACATCAGGCTCCCTGCTCAGCAGGAAGTCTGCTTCTCCCTCTCTCACTCCCCCTGCCTGTGTTCCCTGTCTGGCTGTGTTTCTGTCAAATAAATAAAATCTTAAAAAAAAAAAAAAGAAAAAAAAAGAAAAGCAATGGATGAATACATGCATGTAGATTTTTCTGGAACAAATAAGGTAATTTTCATATACTCTCTTATTTATGGGAATGTGTAAATCATAAACAGACAGACACACCTGGGTAAAGTCAGACCTGAGGATTCTTTTTCAATATCTAGTGCGACATATACTTATATGTTGTTTTAATGGGGTCAGCACATTCTAGTTAAAACAAACAAAACAACCCCAGAAAAAGAAGAAAAAGAGTAGTAAGGAATGGGCTAAGTGCCTGGATGGTACTTTCCCGAGTCTGCATTTCTCTCCCTTGTTCCCGGTTCATCCCCAGGGTGTGTTCCCCTGGGAGCTCTCAGGGGCTGCTGCTGGTCTAGGGGCTTCACATTTGCAGGAGTGGCTGCCACAGCTCGGTGGGCAGGGAGGGAGTGAGCCCACTCTTCTGTGTGGCAGGGTGGGTCACCAGGGTGTCCCCGCCATTTTGGGGCTGTCAGTCGTTTTTCACATTTCAATTACAGAGTGATCAGGATCCACGCTTCTTGGGAAGATTTCTCCCTGAAAACCACCACGTGAAAGGTGTGACGTCTTTTCCTTAGGCCTTGGCCTCAGAAGACAGGGTGGACAAGGGGCTCTTACCGTAGCACCCTCTCCAGTCTACGAAGGCCTCCAGTCATTGAGTTGATAAGACTGTTCATGAACCCGCGATGACCTTTCTTGTCCCTGGAGGCGCTTATCACTTGGCAAGAATGGTTCCACGAAAACAAATCCATCAGAGCACGCCTTAGGACGTCTAGGGGAGGTAAATGGGGCCACACAAAGGGAAAACAGTTTGGGGTGCCCAGCAACTCCTGGGTTACTGGTTCATCATGAGCACTTGAAAAGCTTTTCCACATTTGTGTTTGGGATACTTTTTTTTTTTTTCTTTTTGGTGAACTGGCCAACTGCCTGGTGAAAGGAGGTAAGGGAAGAAGTCTCTGGTCTAAAGGCCTTGGAATATAGATTTCTAATAATATGTTTTCTAAAAACTCTTTCAAAAATAGAAAATATGGGGTGCCTGGGGTGGCTCAGTTGTTAAGTGCCTGCCTTCGGCTCAGGTCATGATCCCAGGATCCTGGGCTCAAGCCCCCATCAGGCTCCCTGCTCAGCAGGAAGCCTGCTTCTCCCTCTCTCACTCCCCCTGCTTGTGTTCCTTCTCTTACTATGTCTCTGTCAAATAAATACATAAAAATCTTAAAAAAAAATGGAAAATGAAACTGAAGAGCAGAGGAAAATTATGGGGAGTCAAATAACAGAAGGCAACTGCTTAAAAACTCCTAAGCAAGACCACTTCCTGAAAGCATCACATGGAGAGCAAGTTTACTGTGGACTGACCCTTAAGACCTTCCGTAAGATAAGGAAGACAGAGTTGATTGTATGTTTGGATGGGCGCACTCCCAGATAAAGGATGGGGAGAGGGGGCACCACACACACCATTCAGAGCTACCAAGCAAAATCATTCTTGAGGCACATTCTTGGTGTGGAAAAGCTTTCTTGTTATTTTTTAAATTTATTTTTAATTTTTTAAGATTTTACTTATTTATCTGAGAGAGAGAGTGAGAGTGTAAGCAGGGGGAGCAGCAGAGGCGGAGGGAGAAGCAGACTTCCCTACTGAGCCGGGAGCCCGATGTGGGACCGGCTCCCA
Source organism: Spilogale gracilis (assembly GCA_004023965.1). Taxonomy (NCBI): domain Eukaryota; kingdom Metazoa; phylum Chordata; class Mammalia; order Carnivora; family Mephitidae; genus Spilogale; species Spilogale gracilis. Next base: position 8,003 of record PITA01023218.1, read on the forward strand.
AGATTCTAGGATCATGACCTGAGTCGAAGGTGCCGCTTAACTGACTGAGTCACCCAGGCACCCCAAGGCTTTCTAGTTATTAAGCTACGTTTTGGAACACATTAAATTGTGCATAAAGACACTTTATGGGCAGAGCAACTATGGAACAGGGTCACTGAAGGGTGTAGTTCAAGAGCACGCAGGGAAGGTCCTATGTCAAGGTCTCCTGCCGGATGCGCCTGTGGGATATTTAAGATATTTATGGTGACTACTTTCCTTATACTACTTAGAGGACAATCACTTCTTGTTTGCTCCTGAATCCTTGGTTTTGTCTTAAGTTTTATATAATCTTATGTTATTGTAGGAAGAAATGGAACAAAAAAGGGTCAGTAGCTCCCGGGAAGGGGGTCCAGGCCATAGAACATTCTTTCCTACTAAGGAAGGGCTGGACGAATGGACCAACCCGTGCCAAACACGTGACCTTTGGGAATGGCCTTCCTTTGCCCCGTGGCCTTGCGGAGCTTGATGGCCACTAAGACTCAGTCACTGGGGGGAGAAACACATTAACCCATTAGTTTTTAGGTAGGTGATGCAAACTTCCCTGGGGCTGAAAACAGTTCTGGATATAAAATGCACTGTTTTCCAGAGTATTACAACTCTCTGGCAGTCAGAAGATTTCACAACGGGCCGGATATTTCTGTGTGTGTGAGTGTTTTGTGAGCGTGTGTGTGGGATTTCTTTCTTGTTCTGTTTCCAGAGCCCTGGCTGTATTCACAATCTTCCCGAAGATCGGTGTCCTGTCACAACCCCCGCACGTACAGTCGCCTCTGGAGAGCAGAGTTTTATCTGGCGCGGAAAACTTGCTGGTGGGGTTTCTAGATACGTATTTATTTGCAGTTCAAAGACAACACAGAAAACTCCAGAGTGGAAAATGCTACCTTTTAGTTCACACTCTTTTAATCCTTCCATCCCCATAAAATAAACTTTCTGAAGTGTAAGCAGTGGGAAATAATGTAAACTCTGCAGAAACGGAAAATAAATTAGTTTTTTCGAACTCAGTGGAGGTCCTTTTACTGGACAGCATACTCGGCTGCACACAGAATTCAGTCTTGAAGAATAAATCTTGTCTATTTCCCCATTTCTCCCGCGTTGCATAAGAGGCATATTTCAGATTCACTTTCTTCTCCAATGGCAGCGAAAAGGCAGAGAGTGGTCTGTTTTGTGAGCCTGCAAGACAAAAACATGTTTTCGGGGGTTTAAGAACAGCTTTTTACTCTGTGATGTTGAACTGTAACTAGGGCTTTCAAAAGCTGGAGACGGAAAGAAATTCGACAGCCGATAAGTGATTTTCTTCACAAGACGAGGCTGGGATCCTGTCTGGAATCTTTTGACTTAACGGGACCCAGTTTGCACAGACACTGCAGGCAGTGATCTGAGACCCGAGAAGATCAGACAGAAATTCCAAGATTCTAAATTTGGGCTCTATAGTCTCTAGGATCCTACGGAGTGAGAATGCTCAGGGTTTTAGATTAAGAAACCTGCCACCTCGGATTTCGGTTTCTCTTTCATGGTTGGCACAGAAAGCGAGGTCTGAAAAATGCATTTACGGCGTGAATGGAAGGGAGGAGATCTGGAACTTCTTACTGATGTTAAAGCTTTCTCATTTCCTCTGAAAGAATATTAAGACTCTTGGACGCAGCTGGAACCTGCCATCTTTTGGAAAGAGAAGTGATCCAAGTGCATTTTAGAAAAAAACAAAGCAAACACCTAAGTTCCAGAAAATATGTGGTCACCACTGCGGAAGGAGTTGTAAAGGTGGGCACTGGGCCTTTAATCTGAATTTATGCATGAAGAATTGATCTGCGGAGCCGGGGTTCACACTAGGCTGGAATACAGCCAGTCGGCCTCCCACAGACGAGGGAGGTCTGGAGCCGGGCAGGGTGCTAGCTCAGCTTCAGAACAGAAGACAGTGACAAAGACAGGAGACCAGGAACTCAGAACACTCCCCTAGCATCTGAGTTAAGTTAGGGACGTACAAGGAAAACAGAAGCCCGGCAAGCATCATCATCATTAACAAAAAGAAGTATTTTTGCGGTGAGGAAGGGAGGTTTGCCTGGTGTGGACCTCCCCCCATTCCCGCCCCCAAGTCTGAGAGGTGGCTGGTCTCATTCAGTAGTTCTGGTGTTCCTCGACCTGGGGTTCGGTGACTCCTTGGAGGAAGGGAGGGGGAGGGGGAGGAGGTGGGCTTCGTGGACTGGAAATAACCCAAGGAGGGCAAGTCTGGAACAACCTTCCAAACTTGTGCCTGGTGGAAGACCAGCTGATTCGCTGCATGACCTTAGCATCTAGTGGTTTAGTGTTTAAAGGGACTTCGAACATGCGGCTCCATGTTTTACGAAAAGGCAGAGCGTTGGCAGAAGTACAGAAAGAAAGTCTGCATATAGATTTTTACGAACTGGAAATGCAACAGCTATGGTGAGAACTTAGAAAGGAATCAGCTGTTTATTATTATCCAGTTATTCAGAAAAAAAAATTCAGGATTTTGCGAAGACAGAATATATGAAACATTCTATCTTGGTATGGGGCTGATAAGAAACCAGAGCGTCCAAACAAGTCTCTTTTCTTCTTCTTCTTTTGGGGGGGTAGGGTGGGGGAGGAAGAGAGCTACTGAGCAAGAGAGACAGTGTGGGAGCTGGGGGAGGGACAGAGGGAGAGAGAATCTTTTTTTTTTTTTTAAAGATTTTATTTATTTGACAGAGAGAAACAGAGCCAGAGAGGGAACACAAGCAGGGGGAGTGAGAGAGGGAGAAGCAGGCTTCCCGCCGAGCAGGGAACCCGATGTGGGACTCGATCCGGGTCTCCGGGATCATGACCTGAGCCGAAGGCAGTCGCTTAACCAACTGAGCCACTCAGGCGCCCCGGGAGAGAGAATCTTAATCAGATTCCACGCCCAGGATGAAGCCCAACTTGGGGCTCGATCTCAGGACCCTGAGTTCATGACCTGAGCCAAAATCCAGTCGGATGCTTAACTGTCTGAGCCATCCAGGCATCCCCAAAAAAGTTTCTTTAAAAGGGAGTTAGGAACTTCCCACCTATTAAGCTTCAAAATATTCCACTCCAGTTAGATAGATGTCAGTGAGATGGTAAGGATGGCATTGCTGATTTGGTCCCCCCATCTTTTATTTAAGTGGCTTGGGCTTCCAACTGTGTACTGCAAGGATGGCTCAGGGCGACGCACTCACCGACCTTTTTCTTGGAGCATAATGATGACCAATGGTTTTTGAGGGGTTCCTCGAAAAGATAGTTTCAATGAGCACTGACTGTTGTTTGTAAGTGATGGATCACTGAATTCTACTCCAGAAACCTATATTGCATTGTATGTTCACTAACTAAAATTCATATTAAAAAAAAAAAAAGGAATCCAAAGCACAGAGCCCAGGGGCTCCCCTTGGGAGCCCCAAAACCTTGTGGTTTATAAATGGGTTGACAAACTCTGTCCCCAGAAGGGCTGCGGCAGTATCCACACTTGAGATGAATTTATAATTATTAAATATCATCAAACATTTCTGCTCTAAAGGCAGTTGTTTAGGGAAGAAATGAGCTGGTATGATATTCTTTTTTGCACGTGCAAGTCAAGCAAAAACTTTCTTGGTAAATAACATCTAGAGGAGGACTACTCTGATGCTGGACTCAACCCCGCTGCACATGGGGTTATGTGAATCCTTCAGGTTATGTGAATCCTGCCGGACTTTCTTGTGTCCGCCTGAAGCCTGCTGAGACTCAGAAATATGGTAAAGGTTCAGAATGAGATGCCAGAGGTGGAGGGAAAAAAAAAACAAACCCAAGTCCAGTCATCTTCAAACAAAAGACTGGAGAGTAATACAGCAGGGTCCATTTCATTGGGACAAACAACTCATTTTAATTAGTTCTGTGTGGTGCCATTGAGAAGAATGAATCAGGCCCTTCTTCTGACAACAGTGAGGGCACCACGGGGGAGTCCTGGAAAGCAGGAGCTCGAACTCTGGTGACTTCTTGGCCTACAGTGCTCATACGGAGTCTCATGCGGTTTCCTCGAGGGTGAGGTGAGCAGGAAAGGAGAGGAAGTGGAAGGAGAGCAACAGTCATCAACAGACCACAGTCTTCCACGTGGCAGACGTCGGCAGCACCGGCCGTGAAGAATAATGAGTGTGCTGCTCCCAGCTGAGCGCACGGAACGATCTGGAATTTGACCACCATGGGAGCAAAGCCACCAGTCAGACATTTCCTCTTCTGATGCCCAAAGTTGTCTAAGTTGACTGTCATCTGAACGTTCACACTTTTATATTTCGTACTTTTAATAGCCCCAGACCCTTGATGCTCATAGAGGTGATCCCTGACTGCCCTGTGCGTGAGGGCACAGGAAACAGACAGACTGTTTGCAGTGTCATTATATTGAGGAGCCCTGGGGGCCCCTGGGTGGCTCAGTTGATAATCCCTCAGGTCACGATCCTCAGGTCCTGGGATCGACTACTACATCGGGCTCCTTGCTCAGCAGGGAGACTGCATCTCTCTCTGCCTCTGTCTCTCCCCTTGCTTGTGCTCTCTTGCTCTCTCTCTCATATAAATAAATAAAATTTTAAAAAGAAAACCCAACAACAACAAAAAAGAACAGAAACCATATCAAGGAGTCCCTGAGAAGGAATGCTTGCTTTGCACAGTGGTTTTCTCCTGTGAGACCAGATCTGTTTCTAGTTGTGCAAGCAAGGGTCAAGTGATGGGTTTTGAGCCACTGCCCAGCAAGCCTAGAGACGGGACTGGGCAGTTCACAAACAAGAAAGGAGCCTGGGATGAGTGAGTGGAAAAGGAAAATGACATTCACTGAGAGAGTTCAGTGAGAGACAGCCTTATTATACAAGAGCGTGGACAAAGTCAGAGCTTTTAATACCCAAATACTTGGCTTTTGTTATAAAAAAAAAATCACCTGATATCCCAAAATTATAGGCCTGCTCAAAAAACTGGTTACCATCTTCTAGAACTGCCCATCTAGAACTACCATCTTCTAGAACTTACTCTGCGACTGAGATGTAGAGGGCATCCTTTGGTTTGGGCGTAAGGGATGGAGTGAGAGCAAGCAGATCCCAGAGTCTGGGCATTTGGGTTTAATAGCTGTGCAACTCGAGCACGCTGCTGGCCTTCCTGGGAAGAAGTTTTTGGGGTGCCAAAATAAAACTGCTCACCTCGCTGGGCTAATGCCAGCATGATGTAGGACAGGGATGTCAAAGCGACCTGTGCGGGTCATGGAAGGAAAGGCGTCTGGGGCGGGGAAAGAGCCTGCCTCCAGGGGGTGCTGTGACCACCCAGGCGAGGTGTTTAGCCCAGTGCCTGGCATGTGCGGTAATCGCCACACACCAACATCCTGGCCTCCAACCCTTGCTCAATCTTGCGGTAAAATCCAGAGGGAACACAAGCCTAAGGATTTAAGGTACGTGATAGCAAATCGAAGGACGTGTCCCTGGGCGTTACCTGAGTCTTAACTTCAATAACTAAGGTGTAATTGGGTTTTTTATCACCTTCTTGGGAGGACAAATGAAAACGGACCCGAGGATGGACAAGTCCTATCCATGAGAGATGAAGGGTGACACACGCGGTTCTCCCCGAAGAACAAGATGACACCATTACGAAGGCTCCCGTTTACAGCCTTCTTTGTTAAGTCAGTCTCCCTGAGATCATTTTGTGGAGTTTTTTGTTCCAGAACTGACACAGATATGAACCGTGGTTGTGGTCAAAGCTGAAACAGCCCTGCCCCTCAGGGACAGACACACACCAACTCCCCCAAGCACCACGCACCGCCGCAACCCAACAATCCACACACTGGGTTAGTGTAATTCCACAGGGGTGTGGTCCCTTACCTTTCTCATCAGAGCCTAGGTCTCTGGCATCTTAGTAATAAAAACTTACAAAACAGAAAGCCATCTCCCCAAGTTGACTCCTGGTCATGAAACTGACAGAAGTGAGAACCGCGTCCGCCTGGTTCCGGGCCATCACTCAGGCAACCGGAGTGAGCCGGAAGGATGCACGGCGGGGGGAGGGGGGGCGTTGGGAAAAGGAATGTGTTTTGAGAATATGGCGAGGACACGTTTGATGTATGGGACGAAGAAAAGCAGCTTCAGCCTTTACAACTGCTGATGGGGGGTCTTCCAGGCAGTATGACTAGGGGGCTGGTCATTTCTCCTCCTGAAGGGAAGTGAGGACAGGAACCAGCCAGTGTGGCAGCAGTACTGAAGGAGAGACATGAGTAGGACCACGGACCCCACTGCGGGCTGCCCAAGAGAGCTCCAAGTTGAGCCCAGCCCCCATAAACTGCATAGACCCCGAGAGGTCAAGCAGTCTCATTTCTGCTGCTCTGTCCTTCCTGTGACTCACTGGGCACTCTGTGTTGGAGGATCTGTCCCATCTCCATGTGTCTTTCTAATGCTTTAAGAGCCGAATGCACCTGTCCCGCCACTGCTGAGTGTGAGGGGTTAAACTGTCCCCAGCTAGAGAGGCTGAAGTCCTGACCCCCAGGACGAAGATGGCTAAGGTCTCTGTAGACGTCACTGAGCTACGATGAGGTCCACGAGGTGGGTCCTGATTCCATGCGACTGGTGTCCTTACAAGAAGAGAATGCCTCAGGAAGACAAAGAGGCACACCGGGAGAAGGCCTCGGCCGTGGAAGCAGAGGCTGAAGCGATGTGGCTTCAGCTGAGGGACATCAAGGGTCCCTCAGCTGCTCCCAGAAGTGGGGAAGAGGCCAGGGAGGATTCTCCCAGAGCCCCAGAGAGGGCATGTCTCGGCTCCGGATTTCTAGCCGCCAAAACTGCGGGAGAAGACATAGTTGTTGTTCTGAGCAGTTCCGCTGTGCGACGCTGTGACAGCAGCCCTAGAGGGAAGGGACGCGCCCCGATTCCTCCGTCAGGGGAGTGTGACTCTGGGCCGAGAGAGAGGGGTGCTCGGGAGCTGGAGTTCGGTTTTTAGGATGACTGCAGGCACAGCAGGGCCCCCGCACCTGCGGATTCGGTCATCCGCTGTCAGCGCAGTCGCAGCCCAGTAGCCTCCCGACGCGGTGTCGAAAGGTCCACAGCGGCCTAAAGCTCTGTCCCATCGCCCTGTCACGCAGCCAGAGCCATTTCATCGCCTCTCATCATCACGTGAGGAAGGGCGAGTGCAGGGCAGTGAGGTATTTGAAAGACGGCGAGAGAAGGAGCACATTCATATCGCTCTGACTACAGCATTTGTTTTGAGCCGCTGCTGCGGTGAAGCTCTTACTGTGCCTCATTCGCCAGTGGAACGTGAGCACACGCGTGTCGGTGCAGGTGAGGGCACAGTTACACACGGCTCGGCGCTGTCCATGGTGACAGGCACCCGCTGGGGAGGGGGGTGCCATGAGGGTCGTGCGCCTTAGAACGTGTCCGTGTGAATGAGGGGCACTCTGTTAGCTTTAATTCTGGAAATATTCTTTTTATGAGTTTACAGGGGTTTTTTTTAAGCTTTTATATATTTATTTGAGACAAGGAGGAAGTAAGAGATAGAGCATGAGCAGAAGGAGAGGGAGAAGCAGACTCCCCGCTGAGCAGGGAGCCCAACATGGGGCTCCATCCCAGGACCCTGGGATCATGACCTGAGCTGGAGGCAGATGCTTAACCGACTGAGCCACCCAGGAGCCTCTGCAAGGTTCCGTTTGTGGCAAGAGATGCTTTAAACAAATCTATACTCAGAGGGGACATGATGTGACATTCACGGGACAGGAGCTCATCTAACTGCACGTCCACGTCTGGGAGTGGCCCAAGCCACAGGCTCTTATTAGGCAGGAATTCACAGCAACCAAGTCAGGAAATGACTTATCAGACCATGTTTTGTAGTACATATTGGAAAACTAAAACACAATAAAACTAACAAATATTTGGGGCGAAGGGGAGAAAACCAGTAGAAAGCGCGGCAGGCAGCCTACCTGAATCGGGTCTTGTGGAAGCTGCATCCATTCAGAACAAGCCTTGAACTTGTTCTGTTTCTGTATCAAGGTCAATATCGTAGAAGCAGGGCCGGGTGGGCAGTCCCGGCATGGTGCTCATCTAGGGGAGAAAACAGAGCAACCTCTGTTAGCAGATGTTGCAACATGATCGTTCCGAACGTGGCACATTGAATGACCAGAATTCCCTACGTGATTCGATTCAGCCGCCCGTGACTTTAGGTCCTGTATACCGGCTCTTTAAATTCGCCACCTGCTATTTCCATCTTTGTTTAGGAAATGGAATAGAAGAGGCAGATATCCACTTCCTGGAAGCGGAGACCACTTCCCTCCCCCTACTGCCCCACAGCACATTGCGGCTCCGAGACTGATTTTCAAACCCTTTCTTTCTAAATCGTATCTTTAAAAAAGTTGAGCCCCTTCGGTTGAAGGGGCCAGTGGGGGACAGTGAAGTGAAGGACAGCCTCCTCCTCAGTAAAAAAAAAAGGTTTTACTTTTGTAAAATCTACAACCCTTGGAGGGCAGCTGGGAAACAGCTACTCTGCCCGCTGTAAGAACAGTAACTGATATTTACTGTGCACTAAACACTGGGGCAAGCATCCCTGTTTTGACCCTGCCGCAGCCGGTGAGGTAGGTCCTTTCCTTATTTCCACGCTACAGGAAGGATGCCGAGGTTTACGGAGGTTAAGCCACTTGCCCAAGGTCACACGTAATAAGCAGCAACCGGACTCAAGGCCTGTAGCCTCAGATGACTCATGTAACCACCACCACGACCGCTGGGGACACCCTGCGGGTTTATGGGTTTTACGCAGCTAACTTAATTAAGTTCCCTGCCACCCTGAGAAGTAGGTAATAACTTTAGCCCCACTTTCCGGATAACACAGAGAGGACTCGGGCACAAAGGCCTGGGCTCGAGGACATCCCGCAAGTTGGTGGAGGAGACAGAATTAAAACCCGGCCCTGATCCTCAGAGCTTTGCTGCCGGGTGTCAGATCAGAGTTTATCAAAGTGCGTCTCTGCCCACTTGGCATCCTGGGGAAAAATGCTGATGCCCCCAGTGACACACACTAAAACACAGACTAAGACCTGGATTGTGAGGCTCTTGGATGATCTACTCCTTATTGATTATTCCAGTATTTCCTACTATGCTTTAATATTGCACTTTTCTTTTTTTTTTTTTTTTTAATTTTATTTATTTATTTGACACACACACAGAGATCACAAGTAGGCAGAGAGGCAGGCTGAGAGAGAGAGGAGGAAACAGGCTCCCTGCTGAGCAGAGAGCCCGACGCGGGCCTCAATCCCAGGACCCTGAGATCGTGACCTGAGCCGAAGGCAGAGGCCCCAACCCACTGAGCCACCCAGGCGCCCAATATTGCCCTTTTCACAAAAAGGATGCTCGAAAAGCAATGTTGTATGCGGTCTTTGAGAGGAAAGACCTGGGACTGTGCTTAGCTTCGCTCTCTGAGGATGAAGTGCTGCGTCTTGCAGAACTCCTGCTGGTCCTGGCCGGAGGACATTCTAGTGAGCTGAGGCTGTGTAATAGCCAGCACTTACAGCTCCACAGTCCGCCTACTTCTTCCCGCCTGGCAAGAGAGCTCAGCTCTCTCACTTGCTTCTGCACTGAATGGCATTTCCCCCTCTGCCCACTGCCGACCCTGTCCACGATGCCGACAGCCTCTTGCTGCTGGTACACGGGTCTGTGGACCCGGAGCATCGACACTCTGGGGAGGCTCCCTGAAATCTCAGATCCCAGAACACATCTCAGGCCGGCTGAATCTGAATCTTCAATTTTAGCAGTTTCCCTGTGATGCGTGTGCACGTGACCATGCGAGAAGCACCATCTAGACAACATGGCCGAGGAGACCTCCTTTTGCACTGGGAAGGGGGTTCCCTCTGGTAGAAGCGGTGAGGAGGAAGGGGATCGGAAAGCCTGCTGCACCCCTGCCAGCCCTACTTCTCCCTCCCTCTGGAGCAGCAGGTGGGGAACAACCGTGCACCTGCTGGCCTCCCTAGCCACCTGCTCCCCGAGAGTGTGGTGAGGGGGCCACGAGTGAGGTATCGACACCGTGGTGCACGGCGGCTACCTCCTGTCTTGCTATCTGCACAGGACGGCACTTTAGGTATATTATGGGCTAGAAAGGCTTCGGAGGCCTGCCTGGAATACAGCTACCACTTGTAATACATCTTGGAGAAAACATGCTCTGCATTCTGAACAATTAAGTACAAAAAAAGTTTCGGCACACTGCCTGCTTGTCGGGGGCTGGGCGGACGACTTCCTGTATTTTCAAACTTCACTTACGTGGATGGCTACGTATCTTTGGTAAGCTTCTGACCCTGGCATGGCAGTAACGTTTTTCTCTGGTTACTACCATGGCCGCATATACCCGAGGGGCCCCAGAAAGAAACCTGGGCTCGCTCTCCTGGCACCGGGACGCCGAAGGCAAAGGCCACTGGTGGCAACTGTTGCTACTTGTTGCCAGTCACCTGTGTCCAACTCACAGCAGGGACTTCATAGCAGTTTTCCTGCCTAACTTCGTTGTGACGTGGGCCCTTGGCGATGCCTTCACAATCTGTGTGGGTGCGTGGATTTGGGAAACGGAACCAGCATTTTATAGTTGAAGAAATGACTGATTATTCTCAGCCTGTAACAGCGATGCTGCCCCATCCCTTGAATCAACTCTGGAGGTCGAAGGCACATTTAGTCCTAAGAATGTTACCCAGACTTTGCTGTTTTGGAGGCCGCCAGGCTATTGGCCCCAGAGCAGACTTTCAGGGGGAGGCAGGTCTGCACCCACGCACGGTGAGAGGACCCAGGAAGAGTCTCGTGCACAGAGGCCCACCTGACCAAAGCCACAGGGGCGGCGTCCACTGGACGGAACACAACTCCATTGCCTACTTGTTTATGTTATTTTTCTGGATTTGAAAATTCAATGCTTCCTCATTAACTTTTTTAGCTGATGCAGGACAGAGGCTGACAAAGGTAGAGTGTGCTTGTGTCATTCCTGGAGCTCGTCTATTGGCTGCAGCAAAGCCGCGCATGCATCTTTTGGTCATTCTAATGCTTTCAGAGCAAAACTGGGAATGAAAAGGAGCCAAGATATCAAATGCCAGGAGGTGTGAAATATGTTTCCTCTATTTTCAACCCATTTCTCTCAACTGGGGAAAAAGAAGTTCGATCAGAGGACTCCCGTGTTCCTTTCCAATAGCAATTCCGTCACTTCCAAGAATCGGGACCGGCAACAGCAGACAGGAAGGCACACAGATTCTGAAGAGACAAAGGACTCCCTGCCCTGTGGACAGAGAGCTATCCTCTGGTAAGCCTGTTTTTAAAACAAAAGTTCTTTCCACTGGATATTTTTTCCTGTGTTGTCAGAGATTATTTGACCATAGAGTTGAGGGTCCATATCTGGACTCTCTATTCTGTTCCATTGGTCTATGTGTCTGTTTTTTTGTCAATACCATGCTGTCTTGGTGATCACAGCTTTTGGTGCTGGAAAAATTGGACAGCTATCTATAGAAGAATGAAATTCGACCATTCTATTACACCAGACACAAAGATACACTCCAAATGGATGAAAGACCTTAACGTGAGGCAGGAATCTATCAAAATCCTAGAGAAGAACATAGGCAGTAACCTCTTTGACATCAGCCACAGCAACTTCTTTCAAGGCACGTCTCCAAAGGCAAAGAAAACAAAAGTGAAAATGAACTTTTGGGACTTCATCAAAATAAAAAGCTTCTGTACAGCAAAGGAAATAGTCAACAAAGCAAAGAGGCAACCCACAGAATGGGAGAAGATATTTGCAAATGACACTATAGACAAAGGGCTGATATCCAATATCTATAAAGAACTCCTCAAACTCAACAAGCAAAAAAAAAGATGATCACATCAAAAAATGGGCAAAAGACATGAACAGACACTTCTCCACGTAAGACATACAAATAACAGACACATGAAAAAATGCTCATCATCATTAGCTATCAGGGAAATTCAAATCAAAACCACATTGAGATACCACCTTATACCAGTTAGAATGGTCAAAATTACAGGACAGGAAACAAGTGTCGGAGAGGCTGTGGAGAAAGGGGAACCCTCTTACACTGTTGGTGGGAATCCAAGTTGGTACAGCCGCTTTGGGAAACAGTGTGGAGATTCCTTAAAAAATTAAAAATAGAGCTACCCTATGACCCTGCAATTGCACTACTGGGTATTTATCCCAAAGATACAGATGTAGTGAAAAGAAGGGCCACGTGTACCCCAATGTTCATAGCAGCAATGGCCACAATCGCCAAACTGTGGAAAGAGCCAAGGTGCTCTTCAACAGATGAATGGATAAAGAAGATGTGGTACATATATAAAATGGAATAGGGGCGCCTGGGTGGCTCAGTTGGTTGAGCGACTGCCTTCGGCTCGGGTCATGATCCCGGAGACCCGGGATCGAGTCCCACATCGGGCTCCCTGCTCCGCGGGAAGCCTGCTTCTCCCTCTCTCACTCCCCCGGCTTGTGTTCCCTCTCTGGCTGTGTTTCTCTCTGTCAAATAAATAAATAAAATCTTTAAAAAAAAAATAAAAAAAAATAAAATGGAATATTATGCCTCCATCAGAAAGGATGAATACCCAACTTTTGTAGCAACATGGATGGGATTGGAGGAGATTATGCCGAGTAAAATAAGCCAAGCAGAGAGAGTCAAATATCATATGGTTTCACTTACTTGTGGAGCATAAGGAGTAACATGGAGGACAGTGGGAGAAGGAAAGGAAATGTGAACTGGGGCAAATTAGAGAGGGGGATAAAGCATGACAGACTTTGGACTCTTGAGAAATAAACTGAGGGTTTTGGAAGGGAGGGAGGTGAGGGGATGGGTGAGCCTGGTGGTGGGTATTGAGGGCACGAATTGCTAGGATCACTGGGTGTGGGGCATAAACAATGAATCTTGGAACCCTGAAAAAATAAAGTAAATTATTAAACATAAAATAAAATAAAATAAAATAAAAGTTCTCTTGCAGAGCAGACACAATATGGAATGATGTTAACAAGACCTAATACACTCATATCAAATTCTCTCCCAATAAAAAACTCTTTTTAACAAGGGACTGTGGCCCCAGACAAGAGTCAGAACTGCACTATGGGAAGGAAAGAATTTGGACAGCCCTTGGGAGTTGACCTCTGGCCCCATGGCTGGGGTCAGAGGTGATCTGTGTTGACTTTATTTTTGTGTCCTCTAAGAAGGTCCCTGGCTTAAAATAATAGGGGAGCCACTAAATTGTACTTGTCACGCTGCATTAGTGGATTCTTTTACAAAGGCGGAAAAACATGGGCTTTTGCCCTTTATGACCCCAATTTAACTACAATGAAGCTCCCAAATCTTTACTGATTTCGGGTTAACCTTACTTTGTAGAAACAATGAGTTCTATGATATAAACATACATTAAACCTAAAGAGAAAATATTCGTATTCTTAAAAATAGTCATTGTAAGTAAAAGAATAATCTCAGCATAAGTAGAAAAATTACTATTATGTTTCTTAAAGTGATAGAATCATAATTTCTACTCAAACAACATATCGTTATAGTTTTGTTGTGTTTGCACAATTTTTTGATTTCTCCTTAAATCTACTACTTTTAATACTGAATAAATCCAGTTTTATTTTGGTTTAGAGACAAGCATTTTTACTCACAACTATTTATTTTGTTCTTGCAGCTCATGATCTGAGGTGGAATCCCTTCTACACACTTCTTCCCTCCATCCAAGAGATGACAGAACACAGTTGGTATATACCATGTTGGTTCAACAATTTAAGAATTGAATGCAAAGGTTAACTACAATGGTTAACTACATTACAATATAACTTAAGCAAAAAGATTCTTATGAAATAATGACTCAGGGCACCTGGGTGGCTCACTTGGTTAAGCCACTGCCTTCAGCTCAGGTCATGATCCTGGAGTCCCGGGATTGAGCCCCACATCAGGCTCCCTGCTCTGTGGGGCGTCTGCTTCTCCCTCTGACCTTCTCCCCTCTCATGGTCTCTCTCACTTTCTCTCTCTCTCAAATAAATAAATAAAATCTTAAAAAAAAAAAGAAATAATAACTCAAAAATGTAAGTTCCTTATTAAGCCAAAGTATTTTCTGAGCTATAACTATAGTGTCTTCTCAGCCTTTTGGCCAAGGCCAAGCTTAACCACAGGGCCTAGCGATGTCAGGCCTCAATAAATACTTCTTAAAATAGATGAGTAAAAATGGAGGATAATTAAGAAATTAGGATAATGAATGAATTAGGAAACAGGAGAAAAGAAACTTTCTTGAAGATGGGGCTTTTTCTTTGTTTCTTCCCTTCCTCTTTGAATGTGAAATAAGCTACTCTAAGATGATGCGTAAGGAAAAAATGGCCAAGTGTAGATGTCTAGTGACTGAGAGAGAGGGGTATGAAAAATCATTCTAATAAAAACAAATACTGCTGCTACCACTGGAATTTCCATCTGCCTGAGTTAATGGAGATGGATGTTCTGGGATTCTTTCCTGGGCATGTAGGTAGCATTCATCAGCACAGCTTGACCACATTCCAAAGGTGATCTCTGGTTAGTGGCTAGAGATACTCTGCGGGCCTGGGGGTGTGTCCTGTTTGGGGCCCAGGAGGTCCTGTTCCCATGTGAAGGGACGAGGTGATGTTTCATTTGACTCAGTAACCTTCACTGAGAGCTCACTATGGGGATACCAAAGTGACCGGGGCCAGGTCCCCACGTCCAGAGGGACAGACCAATAAAGGAGACCATTGGGCTATTTGGACAAAGTCACCTTACTTTTTAGTTAAAAAAAATTTTTTTTGGTTCTATGATTTTTATATAAAAATAAAACTATGACTTTCTAAGATATGTCTTTCTTTCTAAGATATGTTATGTTTGATTACTATAAACGTTACCATATTGTGCTCACATACTGTGTCAATATTACATAGCTGAGATTATTCTGATTTCTGTCAATGGCCTTGAATGAAAGAATGAGCAAGCACAGTTATTCTTCTCATCTTTTGTGAGGGACGATTATCACTTTCTTTTCGGGTTAGGAAGCTAGTCCCTAAGTAACTTTTCTTTCCATTTTAAAACATCTACTTAAGAAAATATTTTAAACATCAAAGTAAAAAACAGTAGAAGTAAAAGGTAAAGTGCTCCTGTCCTCATATGCATCCCAGACAGAAGTTCTATGAACAATTTCTTGTGTCAGCTCCTGGGTAAATCTCTCTTCCTATTTAAGACACCTGTCTCTGTAATGTATATTTCTATCATTTGGTACAAAAATTAGATAATGCCACATGAACAATTCTGAAATGTGATTTTCAAGGAGATTAACATTGAAAGAGATAACTGGTAAAATTCCCCTTCGACAAGGGAATGCTCCCTGGAGTGCATTAGCAAGAGCTGTCACTAACACATTCTATGTGTCAAGTCCATGGGCCAGCCTTTTGGAAAAGGAGACATGGCGGGAGTCCTTTTAGAGAGAAACAAAGATAAATGTGACGCAGGGGCAGACCGACCAGACACATACAAAGGAAACGAAGAAATTCTGCAACTTTTCCGCAGTGCCTCCAGCATTAGCTAAAAAATTCACATGTTACAAAGGACTAACAGTTATGACTGAAAGGCTCTTAGAAGTCTCCCCCGACTCCAGGGGCATATTTCCCTTTATTTGTTCTGATTGCAAAGATGGTACTCCTTAGCTTTCTATCTGTGGTTATTGGGGAACGGCCCTCATGTTGGCTTGCTCAGTGAGACAATGCCCTTCCAGTAGTCCTGCCTGGAAGCTCGGAGGTGGCCCACAGAAGGCTGGGTTGGGTCCTGCAGCCCCTCGGTTTCTCTCTGCTGTCCTCTGGGTGTTGGCCTCATCCTCTGGCTTCCGACTGTGCAAGCAGCTCTAGGCCAAAGACTCAAACCCCAAGAAAGACAAGCAAGTAATGTGTTTTTTTTTTTCTTGGATTCCTTTATCAATTTTCAAATTAGTAACTTGGTGCCCTGACAATGCGGACAGTGACACCTCTGATGGCAGGCACATCAGCACTTAATAGGCGCCGTATCCCACCTACTTCCTACAAGCCCACACGGCCACTCCGCACATTAGGAGAAACAAGACGTGGAAATGCACAATAAGGTGCCTCAAAGCCCACAGCTCAGACGTGGTGGAGCTGGAATCCAAATGCAGAGTGACTCCTGAGGCCCAGCCCTGCCCATAACCCCGGGGCATGACGCCCCTTCTATCCGGGCACTGAGTTCCTTGCCCTTTGGTGGCGGCAGCTGTGCTGCAGCACCGCAGGGGCGGGAGGCCTCCCCTCAGCTGCAACCACCCCAGGAACAGCTGGGAGCCCCTGTCATGATGGAAATCGACCCGTCCTACCAAGCCACTGATTTCTCTACTATGGCATTCAGGTAAATAACTGTGCTTAAGGGCACCTGGCTGGCTCAGTCTTTAAGTATCTGCCTTGGGCTCAGGTCTCGATCCCAGAGTTGTCTGAGGTTCGAGTCCCACATTGGGCTCCCAGCTCCGAGGGGAGTCTGCTTCTCCCTCCGACCTCTCTCCTTTCATGTTCTCTCTCATTCTCTCTCTCAAATAAATAAATAAAATCTTAAAAAAAATAACAGGCTTGTTATCCTTTAAAGATCACCTGTGAGACATGGATTATTTACTCCCCTCTGAGAAGTATAAATACCATTATCCACTGAAATAAATGAAGAGCCATATCAGTTTTTACTTGAAAATCTCAGGGAAACTATTTCATAACTATGCTTGGAATTTGTTCTGGTAACTAATTTTAGCGGGACGACGAAACCTAAAATAGACAATCTAAAGCAACGCTAAGCATGGATCCACCGGTTGCTTTCTCTATCAATTGCAGACTTCATTTTTATTCATTACCAAAAAGATCTGTGAAAACCACACTTACACAGGTGCAGCAATGGCCTCTATCAGTTGTGTGGCCTCCCCTGGGGCCCATGCGGCCGGGAACCATTAGTGGGAAGGCTCTTGGTGGAAGCTGGGGGAGCAGGGCTCCCCGCCTGTAGGATTTGTGGGTTCTTAAGTTACTTCACTGAGTCTTGGTTCTTTATCTGGAAATACAGTCTGAGAACCAAATATCTACATTGCAGGGTCTATTTCAAAACTCAAACCAAATAAAGAAACGACCCTAGTTTAGTGCTTCACACACAATCGATTGCTACTGTCATTTTAGTACAGAGTGGACAACCGTAACTGTCTCTGGAAGGAGTGTGTTGTAAGTTATTTATGGTAGACACGGGAGAAGGAAATTTAAACACAATTCTGATCTAGGACGAATTATAGATTTCATTTTGAAGAAAAAAATGCTTGATGTTTTGTCGAGATCTCCCCCTAACTTTTCTGGCTCTGGAAACAATTTCAAAAGCCAGGCTTCCTGGTCCTCCTACTTAAGATAATCAAATCTAAAGCTAACCCCATAACACTGTGGCCCTAAAGTACTCCAGCCAACAGGGACTGCTCCTACTGAGGACAAATCGTCTTTTCAAGGAGAAGCCTCTAGAAGCATGATGATGACTGGAAAGCAGGCCTGATTCGAACCTGAGCTGAGTGGGTCGGAGGGCCCCTGTGTCTGAGGGGGCAGGGGCCAGATGACCCACAGGTGGCAAGCCGTGGGAACTTCCAGCAACCCCCGGAAAATGAACCAACTGAATGATGCTTCCCTGCTTGGAAACTCGGTATCAAGTTATCCAGTTCTGGTTTCTGAGAAGCTTGTCATCTGAAAATGAAGCCTGA
Source organism: Spilogale gracilis (assembly GCA_004023965.1). Classification (NCBI taxonomy): domain Eukaryota; kingdom Metazoa; phylum Chordata; class Mammalia; order Carnivora; family Mephitidae; genus Spilogale; species Spilogale gracilis. The sequence continues at coordinate 25,744 of PITA01023218.1, forward strand.
TGTTCTGGGCATGGGTTTCATCCCAAGGTCCTAATGGCAATCAAATCATTATTCTGTAACCACATAAAGAGGAGAGAAGAGGCAGGGGAAGGGGAGAACAGGAAGGAGGAAGGGAGGCGTGGGGGGTGAAAATCGCATTTACTTAGCTGATCTGGTCTTTCTCCCCAAGGAACTTGTTAGAGGCGGAGCTGCCCCCTCATTTAGTCTCTCCCTTTTGTCTTTGCCCCACCCCGCCCCTCCCACCCCTGCAGAGCTGCTCTGCAGTGATAATAAGCTTCCGGAGCAGTAAAGTACAAGAGGCTGGAGGGAAACCATGTCCATTTCTTTAGCGGCCCCTTTACGTGCTGCTCTGGGACAGAGCCAGAGCGGTGGTCCAGGAAGCCTGCCCGGAGGAGGGGAGGGGTAGGGGCTGCCTCCTCCAAGCTCTACCTTGCCTCTTGATTTAACTGTTCTAAATACTAGAGTTCTACTTTGTTCTGCATTTTTTTTTTTTTAAAGTAAGGTAGCTCTGATCAGATACTGGTGGAGGGCCCAGGAGCTCAGAGGGGATCTCCGTAAGGCAGGTGATGGACTGAAATGTGCCCCCCTCCCACCACCATGTAGTGAAGGCCTCCACTCCAATAGGACTAGCTGGAGCCAGGGCTTTGAGTAAATGAGGTCCTAAGAGCCACGCCCTCATCCAATAGGACCAGTGTCCCTGTAAGAGGAAGAGCCACCAGAGACACATGCATACAGAGGCGAGGCTCTGTGAGGGTGAGGCTACCAAAAGCCCAGAAGGGGGGACTCAGGAGAGACCAACCCTTCCCACACCTTGGCCTTGGACTTCTGGCCTCTAGAGCTGTGCGCGAATAACTCCTATTGCTCAAACCCGGCCCAAGCGAGCAGACACACCGTCCTTCCGTGGGTAATTCCTTCCCTCGGCACCCTTTCCTGCAGGTCTACAGAACGGGTTTTTCTGCTGTCACTTGCGCTAAAGAGTCCTAACTCAGCTACCCACCAAGGTTTCTCTAAACAGAACCTTCCTTCTCATGGCCAAGGCCTCACGATAATTAGAGCACTTGGTGAGCGCAGCCCCAGCTGCCCTTCCTGGGTGTCCCCCATCTCCCCATGTCCCCTGGGGGCCTCTCACACTTGGGGGGGCACAGCAGCTGTCCAGACCTGCTTCCTCAGGGTTAATGCCCTGGAAGGAACAGAATACGGTGGCCCGCTTCTCTGCGCCCTTCACCTCTCACGGCCCTCCCCTTCCTGTTTCTCACAGACACACAGAACACATTCAAAATAAGGCAACACACTAAGATGACAGATGCTCTTCGTTTAAATTTCATTTTTATCAGGGGCACCTGGGTGGCTCAGTTGGTTAAGCGACTGCTTTCGGCTCAGGTCATGATCCTGGAACCCGGGATCGAGCCCCACATCGGGTTCCCTGCTCGGCGGGAAGCCTGCTTCTCCCTCTCTCAGTCCCTCTGCTTGTGTTCCCTCTCTAGCTGTGTTTCACTCTGTCAAATAAATAAATAAATAAAATCTTTAAAAAAAATTTCATTTTTATCAAAGTAAATCATGGACGTGGCTTAAAAGGTCACATGGTTCCCTGAGGCATCCGGCAGGAGAGGACAGTCCCCTCTGCCATGCCACTCACCCTCTGACGGCATCTCTACTCCACAGATGAAGCCTCTCCCCTCGCCCAGTTTTGTTTTTTCCTATTCCTTGGATTCTGCAACATCAGTTATTATCTGTCGGCTTTCTACTATAGCAGATGAGGATTCGGTTCTGTTACATCCTACCACTCAAGCTTCCCTCCGCTCCTCTTTCCATCTCTGAGCTTCACCTCTGGTTAGGTCAGGATTTATTGGATTATAAATATGACCCAGAGTGAGGTTATCACACATAGTCCAAACACACCGCCATTCTGGTGCAGCTCCTGCCTCCCGTTGAGTTAGAAACTGTCTCGCACGGTCATGAGCTCAGATGGCTGTGTGCCTGTCACTCATGCGCCAGTATCCCGTGACGGAACTCCAGGCCCCTTCCTGTGGCCAAGCACGACACGAGCCTCCCCTGCAGCCCAACGAAACAACCGTCTGGTGGGATCTCTCTTTGCCACCATCCTGGGGATTCCCTTCCAGTCCTTTCTACCGTCTGTTCCCATTTGCTGAACCCACATTGTGGAAGATACACCCTCAGGTGACTTCTAGTAACTGCTTCTTCACGGTGAGACCTGTTGCTTGCCCTTCACAAAGCTTAGAAGATGGTGGTGGCGATGGGTGGCACTCTGCCTGTCCCCCCGCTGGCTTTCATTAAGTGCCATGTTATGGTCACGCTGAGATGGCTGCAAGAACTACAGGTAGCCTCCAGGTGATGGCCAATGAGAAGCTGGGCCCTCAGTCCTTGGACTGCAAGGCTCTCAATCTGCCAACAATGCTGTGAGTGTGAAGAAGGCCACCAGCCTCAAACGAGAACACAGCCCCAGCAGAAGCCGCTACTGCGCTCGAAGGAGGAAACGTCGCTTACCCAGACCTGGACTCCTGATCCAGGACAACCAAGGCATCACAAATGCCTACTGTTCTCAGTTGCTAAATGTGTGGGAATTTGTTACATGGCATAGAAAATAGAAAACCAGTGCATGTATCTTCCCCTTTTAAACATCTTTTCTCTTTTCAACTTGCTGCAACTTTTATTATTGTTATTTTTTTATTAGAGAGAGAGTGTGTGTGGTGCATGTGTGTGTGTGGGAGGGGGGATGGTGAGGGGCAGAGGCAGAGAGAGGATCTCAAGTAAGCACCGCACTCAGCACAGAGCCCTTTGTTGGGCTCGATCCCATGACCCTGAGATCATGACCTGAGCTGGAATCAAGACTTGGATGCTTAACTGGCTGAGCCACCCAGGCGCCCACTGCAACTTTATTTTAAAAACTGCATTACT
>PITA01023219.1:0-28642 GCA_004023965.1 Spilogale gracilis
AAAAAAAAACTTAAAAAAAAAAAAAAAAAAGGACTCCATAGATGATTGCCCCTTTTTTCCATTTGTCCAAGGTCTTTGCCAAAGTATTTTGAGCATTCCAGTTCTGTACGGATGTTCTGTGTGTCTGTTTCTGAAATTTTTTTTAAGATTTTATTTATTTGACAGAGAGAAACACAGCCAGAGAGGGAACCCAGGCACCCCTGTTTCTGAATTTAATAGATCTTCATTCCCTATATATTGCATCAGGATGTCCTTGGAACTTAGTATGTCTCAGATTCATCATAAAATTACAGCAGTGAGAAGCACTTTAGGTACCACCTACCCTACACTTCCACATTCACTGGAAGGGAAGTCCCAAAGAGGTTAAGCCACTTGTCTGAGATCACACAACTAACTCAGTGACCAAGCTGGGACCAGATCCAAGATCTTGTAATACCCACTCCAAGGTTACTTCCAGTCTACCACACTGCCTACTCCTCTAAATTCTCCTGCCACCTCACACCAGGCTCCCATCCCCACAGTCCTTTTTCTGTGTATTTATGTCTTCCTCATCCATGGTAGGGTGATAAGTTGAGAGCCAAATTATCTTGAGAAAACTACTTTGCTTCACTGAGTCTGTTTTCCCATCTGTAAAATTATGTTATGACCAACCTTACAGATTTGATGTGAAGATTAAAGGAGAGAATTTAAGTGAAAGTACTTCAGGACATGCTATACATTGTCTTTGATTCTCAGAACAGCTGTAAGTGGTGGGTTCAGAACTCAGACTTAGCTGGTCTGCCTGCAATGAGTATGTACTTTGCATCTTTATAGGTACTTAACAAATAAAAGAAAATAGCTTCCAAAAAGGTCAAGTAGATACTTTCCCTGTTCTCCTGCTAAGTGCAACTAAAATCCCTGGACATTATGTATAAAACAAACATAAGCACAACTCCCATTTCCACCTGAAAATAACAAGGTAGCACTACTTTCTTCTCCTTGTCACAGCAGTGTCAGAGACAACCAAACCAGAAGGTGTTTAAGAACCAGAGTCACATAACACAATATAAAAATATACAGACTTCAACTGAAAATCATTTATCATACCAGGAATCAGGAAAGTCTCAAACTGAATAAAAAAATATAATCAATAAATGTCAATACCAAGATCGAGATGATCTGACAAGGAATTTAAAGCAGCCACTGTAAAACTGCTTTAGTGAGCAACTGTAAACACACTTGAAACAAATAAAGAAATAAAAAACCTCAGTAAATAAATGGAAGGTCTCAGCAAACAAACAGAAGATATGAAAAAGAACCAAATAAAATTTTAGAACTGAAAAATGCAACAAAATTTTAAACCTCAAAGAATAGGCTCAACAGCAGAAAGGACAAGAGAGAGAAAATAATCAGTGTACTAGAAGACAAAACAATAGGAATTACCCAATCTGAACAACAGAGAGAAAATAGACTGGAAAGAGAAAAATGAGTAGAGCCCCATATCTATAAAAGATCTATAAAAGATCTAACATTTATGTCAATGGAATCCTAAAAGGAGAGGGAAAAGATGGTGAGTCTGAAAAACTACTCAAAGAAATAATGGCTGAAATTTTCCTAAATTTGGCAAAAGACATAAACCTACAGATTCAAGAACCTAAAAAACCCACAAACCCAAAGAGATCCATATATAGTAATTAACTTTTGGAAAATAAAGACAAGAAAAATACCCTAAAAACAACCAGAGGAAACAATTACATCTTACCAATAGGAAAAAACAATTCAAATGAACATCAGGTTTATTATCAGAAACAAAGGAGGTTAGAAGAAAATGGGACATATTTTCAGGTACTGAAAGAAAAGAACTGTCGATTCTGAATCCTATACACAATGAAAACATCCTTTAGGAATGAAGAAGAAATCAACATATTCTCAGGTAAAGGAAAACTAAGAGAATTTGTCACCAGCAGCCTAAAGAATGGCTAAAGAAAACTCTCTAAACAGATAGAAATAATTTTTTAAAAGGAACCTCATCACATTAAAAAAGAAGACAGAACACAGTAAACAAAAATTAAAATATGGGTAAATACAATAAGCTTTCCTTTTCCTCTTGAGTTTTCCAAATTACATGTGATGACTGACGAAGAATAGATAAATCATCACTACAGGGTAAGAAAAATATTTGGAACTTAATTTTTTATGATCCTTTCTTTAAAAAAAAAAAACTTCTTTCCTTGATATATGCATTATTGAGAATCTCCAGAAACTTCATTACTTTATTATGCATTTTCCTCTAAAAAGATCCAGATCTCAAGATCTGACATAATCACATCCCCTTTGTCAAATCCCACTCAGGTAAGGCACAATGCACACAGCACCCAGAAAATTCTCATTTGTCTAAGAATTTCCCTTAAGCATGGCTAAATTAGATTTCTTTGATTGTAAGTGGCACTCAATTTGAACCTGCTCCTAAGATGGCTGGACTATTTCCAATGCCATCAAGTCTTCCCTCCATCTCCATTTCATGTTGGCTACCTCTTTCTGCACATCAGTTTCATGATTATTTATTTGAGCTTTCTCTTGAGTTATATTCTAACAGCTCTGTGCCAGAATAGAAGAATTTTTTCCTCTACTTACCCTTTGAAAAAAAAAAAAAACCAAAAATACCAAAAAAACAACCCAGAGAAGGACTCTAGTCACTCATCCGTCTTTTCTTCCCCTTTGACCAATCTCCTAAGCCTATGTCTACGGGGTGGGATCCATGAGCCAAAGAGAGACTTAGATACTGAGAAAATATAACCTGTGACCTGAAACCAAAATAAGCCTTGGCTATTCTCTTCCCACTGACTTTTTCTTCCTTAATTAGGAATCCTTAAGTAATCTGATGATAGCAGAGCAGGGTTTCTCAACCTCAGCTCTACTGCTATCATGGGCCAGATCATTGTTGTAGGGGCTGTCCTATGCATTGTAGGATGTTGAGAAGAGATTCCAGTTCTCTCTACTCACTAGACGCCAGTAGTAGTGTTTCATCTCTCAGCTGTAACAATCAAAAATATCTCCAGACATTGACAAATGTCCCCTAGGAAGCAAAATTGCTCCCAGTTGAAAGCCACTGAAATAGAGGAAGGTGGGGTGGGAAAATGGAGGGCATGTTCCCAGAAGTTAGTATCAACAATGGCCAAAGAGTTAATCAATCATACCTATGTAATAAAGCCTCCATAAAAACCCACCTGATGGCGGGATTCAGAGAACTTCTGGGTTAGTAAGTATGTGGACATGCTAAGCTCTGAGGGGACACGGAAGCTCCATACCCCTTTCCCATACCTCGCCCTATGTATCTCTTCCAGCAGGCTATTCCTGAGTCATATCCTTTTATAATAAGCTGGTAAACTAGTAAGTGAAATGCTTCTCTGAGTTTTGTGACCCGCTCTAGCAAATTAATAGAACCTAAGGAAAGGTTTTTGGGAACCTCTGATTTATAGTCAGTCAGTAAGAAGCACACATAACAATCCAGGTTTGTGACTGGCATCTGAAGTGATTGGGGCTGAGGGGAGGGCAGTCCTGAGCCCTTAATCTGGGAATCTAATGCTATCTCCAGGTACATGATATCAGAAGTGAACTGAATTACTGGATACCCAGCTGGTATTGGACACTTGCTTGGTGTAGGAAAAAAAAAAACACACATTGAAATTCATGTCCAAATATCATGCACTCTTGTCACCAAAAATCTATGTTGCTGATGGGTACAGTTCAGTCATCTCTCCATCAACTGATATGAGCATAAACTGACCTCAAACATTTGGGCAATCAAGGTTCTGAAGTCCCAAACTCCCTTATTATAAAATAAGTTGCTACAGCAGGAAATTTGGGTTCAGACAGAGCTGGCTTGGAATCCTTAGTATCTGGGTGATCTTAAGCATAATGCCTAACTCCTGGAACCTCAGTATAATGGTTCTGGAGTCAGACTATCTGGGTTCAAATCTTGGGTCTGTCACCTACTGGCTGTGTAAGCACATGAATTTTTTATGAACTCTCTGAGGCTGTATCCTCATCTTTAAGATGGGGAAAATAGTTTTACTTACCTATTAAAATAGTAGAGATTAAATCATATAAATCATGTATTCAGTGAATAGTCACTGAGAACTTTCTATATGCCAGTAGTTCTGGTGGTGACAAGACAGACAAAATCCCTGGTCTCATGGAACATGCATTGGAGTGGGAGGGAAGAGATGATACACAGGTAATTAAAATAGCAAAATAGCATGAATCAGTGATCAAACTACAGCTGTTTGGACAGAGAACAGGAGGTTTGAGCAGGGAATTGAATAACAGTTGAGCAGGAGGAATAACAAGTTCAAAAACCCCAATCCAAAACAGAGTTTGGCATGACTGTAAAAGAAAAAAAAGGCTAGTGTGTCAGGGCAAACTAAGCAAAGTACATGAGGTAGTCAAAGACTGGATATTTTGGATTTTACTCATCTTGAGAAGAAAAGACATTGGTGGAGGTTTTTAAACAGAATGGTTCTTACCAGAGTGCCATCTATTCTAAAATTCATAACCAGAATTTGTTTTAATCAGGTATGGTACAACACAAAGACATGGAAATGACTATCATGAAGTAAGAAATGTATACTCGCAGATTCCTAGAAACAGAAGGCACATCAAGCAGGACCATGTGGGGAAACACCAGAAATAGTCAGGAGGCAGAGGTGGGAGAGGGCATAGCATAGCCCAGAGAGGCAGAGGTGGGAGAGGGCATAGCACATGGCCTGTAAGGGGAATTCTCACAGGAAGGAATGGGTGAGGCAGGGTAGGTATAGTGAATAACTTTGGACTGGATAGTTTGCATAATTTCCACAGGCTCTGGGCTATAAAGGTAGTCCTTAGTTTTCTAGTACCTGGCCTGGGGTGATTCAGGGAGAATACTGGCTTGGCATGTGAAGAGTCTGAAAGAGGAGATGTTTGAGGGAATAGGCTCTGGATTTATCTACCAAAAGTGTGCCTGGAGAGACTTGTTTGTCATCTCTAGGAATTAGTTAGTCCTGGGAGGGTTGTCACTCTAGAATCAATGCCCCAAATGTCAGAACATCAAAAATACACAAAATAAGACAACACAATAATATGCTATCACATGACAAGTTTCCCATAACTGATATCAGCATTACTGCTAAGATGAAGGCAAGGATAATTTCTGATAATTATAAAATGCATGCAAAGAACTAAAAATGAAGTACATCTTCAAAAGTTTTATTTCTACCAAAAAAAGTGGTGAACGTGGACATCCTCATCTTGTTCTTGACCTTAGTAGGGAAAACTCAGGATTAAGACAAGGATGTCCACACTCACCACTTTTATCCAATTATAGTACTGGAAGTCCTAGCCACAGCAATCAGACAACAAAAAGAAATAAAAGGAATCCAAATTGGTAAGAAAGAAGTAAAACTTTCACTATTTGCAGATGACCTGATACCACTAACAGGTAACCTGAAATATTCTACCAAAAACTGACAGAACTGATAAGCAAAAACAGTAAAGTTACAAGATACAAAGTCAATGTACAGAAATCTGTTGCATATCTATACACCAATAATGGAGCAACAAAAAGAGAGATTAAGAAATCTGTCTCATTTACAATTGCACCAAAAACTATAAGATACCTAAGAATAAACCAACCAAAGAGGTGAAAGACCTGTACTCTGAAAACTATAAAACACTATGAAAGAAACTTGAAGATGACACAAAAATGGAAAATTTTCCATGCTCACAGATTGGAAGAACAAATACCATTAAAATGTCTGTACTCCCCAAAGCAACCTATACATTTAATGCAATCCCTATCAAAATACCAAAAGCATTTTTCATGGAACTAGAATAAAAAATTTTAAAATTTGTATGGAACCATAAAAGACCCTGAACATCCCCAAAGCAGTTTTGAAAAAGAAAAGGTTGGATGCATCACAATTCTGACTTCAAGTTATATTACAAAATTGTAGTAATCAAAACAGTATGGTACTAGCATAAAAATAGACACACAGATTAATAGAACAGAAAAGAAAATCCAGAAATAAATGTAAAATTATATAATCAGTTAATCTTCAACAAAGCAAGAAATAATATCCAGTGAAAAAAGAAAACTGAACAGCAACACACAAAAGAATGGAACTGGACTGCTTTCTTACACCATTCACAAAAATAAACTCACATGGATTAAAGGCCTAAATGCGATACCTGAAACCATAAAAATCCTAGAAGAGAACACAGGCTGTAACATCTTGATATTAGCTATAGCAGCATTTCCTAGACATCCCTCCTGAGGCAAGGGAAACAAAAGCAAAAATTAACTACTGGGATTATAATGTATATATAATTTAAATAAGTGAAAGAAAAAATAGAAGGGAGAGAGAAAAAGAGATACAAATCAAGAAACAGTCTCTTAATTAAAGAGAACTGATGGTTACCAGAGGTGAGGTGGGAGGCTGATGGGTGAAACAGGTGATGGGAATTAAGGAGTGCACTTGCTGGACACATAGGTGACTCAGTTAGTTGAGAATTTGACTCTTGATTTTTGGGTCAGGTCATGATCTCAGGATAGTGAGATCGAGCACCACTTGGGGCTCCATGCTCTTTAGGTAGTCTGCTTTGAGATTCTCCCATCTCCCTTTCTGCCCTTCTCCCTGTGTGCCCTCTCCCTCTCCCTCCTTCTACTTTACTCTCTCCCTCCCCCTCTCAAATAAATAAATCTTAAAAAAAGAGAGAGAGAGAGAGAGAGAGCATTGCCATGATGAGCACAAGGTGATGAATGAAACTGCTGAATATTGTACACTTGAAACTAAATAACATTGTATGTTAACCAGCTGGAATTCAAATAAAAAGTTAAAATTAAAAAATCATATGGGGTGCCTTGGTGGCTCAGTCAGTTAAGCATCTGATACTTGATTTTGGCTCTGGTCATGATCTCAGGGTCCTAGAATCCAGCCCTGAATCAGACTAAGTGCTCAGTGCAGAGCCTGCTTGTCCTCTTCCTCTGCGCCCCCCCCCCCGATATTTCTCTCTCTCTCAAATAAATAAGATCTAAAAACTTAAGTTATATTTAAAAATAATAAAATAATAAAAAGAAAAAAATAGAGCAGACTATTTTTAAAAAGTTTTATTTCTTTCCCTTTCCTACTATGACATATTTTGACCTCTAAGGCTACATTTAAACCAGAAAATACCCTATAGCACATGGGTTCTAACCTGCATTTTAAACTAAGAACAAACTTCCCTTCCACCCTCCAAAAACCAAACCAACCCTGAAAACTGATTTAAAAAAAAAAAGGATATTCACCACTGGAAATGTTGCCACCACGCTTAAAACAGTCATTTAAAAAAAACAATGACAAACAATGAGGGAGAAAGTAAATGTATCCAATGGGCCAAGCACTGTGTAAGATGCATACAACACTACAGCATTTCCCCAAATACAGTCACAAGAGATGCTATGTCTGAGTGCTGTGCACCCTCCCATATACCAGCTTCATATGTTGAAATCCTAACCCCCAAAGATGATGATGTTAAGAGGTGCAGCCTTTGGGAGATGGTGAGGTCATGAGGGTGGAGCCTCATGAATGGGATTAATGTCCTAAGGAAAGAGACCCCCAAAGCTCCCTAGCCACTTCCACAATATGAGGACTCAAGTGAGAAGGCTCTGGCCATGAACCAGGAAGTAACATCTCACTAGCCATGTACCGAATCTGCTGGCCCCTGATCTTGGACTTTCCAGCCTCCAGAACTATGAGAAATAAATTTATGTGGTTTATAAGCTCTGAGGTATTCTGTTATAGCAGCCTGAACAGACTAAGACAAGAGACCATGGAGAATATAATGTTAAGGGTTTCTAGACCCAGTATTAAATAACACTGAATCACATGGTAAACAGTTCATCCCTTCCCATCTTTCTAATTACATCAAGGGAAAGTCTCAAGTGGGTGCTAGCATGTCTTTAACGCCTCTCTACCACTTGCTAATCTCTCCTTTCAACAAAGAATGAACAAGTCTTAGACTCCGAGCCTTGGCAGGCTACAGTTCTAGCTAGAATTTTAATGACATTCATTTTTTTTTCCCCATGAGTCTTTAAATGGTTTCCCTTTTTTACAGAACAAGAGAAGCGAGTATGCTTCTACATGATAAAAATTAATTTTAAAATAAATTTTAAATATCTAATTAAAGAGCACTATCATGTTAATAATAGTGCAAGTGGCAAAAATCATGCACATGTTACTCAAATGGCTGAATTTCAGGAAGTATGGAGTTTTGTTTTGTTTTTTTACCCTAATAGCAACCATATGAGGTAGATACCATTTTTATCTCTAGTTTACATGTTGGAACCTATGACGCAGACAGGAAAAGTGACCCAGCCAAAGTCACACGGGCCTCCTTCAACCCAGTTCTACCTTGCTGCAAGATTTGAAATCTCATCATGCTGACTGATCACAATGTTTGCTTCCAGAATCAAAGTTTTCAACCTGAGAAAGTCTCCTATGCATCTCTTAAGAAGGCTCCAATAACTGCTAGCTTTAAAAATTAGCTTTCACGTGTATGGCTGACCCTCACCTGCAAAGTTAGGGCAAGAACTAAATTCTCTCTAAGCCTCCTGCAGCTTCTCCTCCCACAGCATCAGCCAGAGAGAGGCAGAGTGGTACCAGAATCTGATGTTGCACTGTAAATTAGTTTCCCAGATCAGGAATGCGGAGTCCTGGGGATGACAGTGCTGTTCCAGGGAAGACAGCCTTTGGTGCTCAGATATTCAGGACATTCTGAAATTTTCCTGAGCAGGACAGTTCATTCCTCCGCTCCCACCTAGCCTGACCCAGCCACTTAGATTGCCTACCTGCTGGCCTTTCTAGCTGCTCTGCTTCAGTCTTCATTGCTGCTTGGCAGAACCAGCCTTATCTGTACATTGATGAGTCATGCTTTCTGTACATTTCAATGTTTTATCCCTGCGGGGAAGATTCTGGTAAGTACCTTCACTCTCACTGCTCTTAATACCCCATGCCTCCCTCTTAGGACTATTTCTGAGGCTCTTAAAGAAAACTGAACTTTTCAGCAGTTGGAATGCAGTGGTTGGAAAAAAAAAAAAAAAGAAGGAAGGAAGGAAGAAAGGAAGACAGACCAACAGACAGACAAACTCACTCCAGGATGAGGGGAATATTATGATAACCTGGCCAGACGGAATATTCAAACCTTCTTTCATCTTCTAGTTTGACTACCTGAGTATCTGTGCTAGGTGTTATACAGTGTATAAGAATTCCTGGCCTCTGAAACTATACAAATTAGAGGAAAATGATACTTGGTAACTTTTTATTCACACAACACATAGGTATGATATCAACAACAAGTTAACTTTAATGTCGCTTCTGCAACCAACTGTCAGTTTTTTGCAGGGAGTGGCATGAGACTAAGAGTTATCAAGGTTGTCTTTGTGTTCCAGCTGTGATACAGTGTGTAACCACGGGCACCTCACTTAACTTCCCTGGACCTCAATTCTCTCATCCATAAAATGCAGGAATTGGACAGAATCATCTCTGTGGGTATCACAATTCTCAAACTCTAGGTAACCGTGTGGGTACTTTGCTCTCTCCAGGCCACGGAGCTCCCATGTGTAAAAAGAGCTAATTAAGCTCTGACCACTTCACACGGGTAATGATGAAGATTAAAATAAAATGGTGTACATGGTTATATTTGTTAAAAGTAAAGTTCTATCAATTTTGAAGTGTTACTATAATGACAACAAAGATCACTGATTGAGTAATGCACATCCCTGCATTGCTAGCAACAGAATCCTCTCTAACTAAATAAAAGGGAGATTTTTTCCCCTTTTTTCTTTTTCTTTCTTTCTTTCTTTTTTTTTTTTTTTTGAGAACTCCACACCTCTCTACATAGGCTTATCTAGACTATCTTTATGGTTTTTTGTTTAGTTTTTTTAATTGTAGTAAGAACACTTAACTTGAGATCTTCCCTCTTTTGTTTGTTTATTTATTTATTTTCAGTGTTCCAAGATTGTTTATGCCCCACACCAGTGCTCCATGCAATACGTGCCCTCAACACCCACCACCAGGCTCACCCATCCCCCCCTCCCCTCCAAGACCCTCAGTTTGTTTCTGAGTCCAAAGTCTCAGGGAAGTAGCATTTCTTTTCCTTCTCCTACTATATTACTCCTTATGCACCACAAGTGAAACCATGTGATACTTGACTTTCTCTACTTGGCTTATTTCACTCAGCATATTCTCTTCCAATCTGGTCCATGTTGCTACCAAAGTTGGGTATTCATCCTTTCTGATGGAGGCATAAATATGGATCATATCTTCTTTATCCATTCATCTGTTGAAGGGCACCCTGGCTCTTTCCACAGTTTGCTGATTGTGGCCATTGCTGCCATGAACATTGGGGTACATATGGCCCTTCTTTTCACTACATCTGTATCTTTTGGGGTAAATACCCAATAGTGCAATTGCAGGGTCGTATGATAGCTCTATTTTTAATTTTTTAAGGAAATCTCTACACTGTTTTTCAAAGTGGCTGCACCAACTTGCATTCCCACCAACAGTGAAAGATGGTTCCCCTTTCTCCGCAGCCTCTCAACACTTCTTGTTTCCTATCGTTAATTTTGGCCATGCTGACTGGCATAAGGTGGTATTGAGACCTTCCCTTTTAACAAAATTTTAAGTTTATAGTACAATACTGTTAACTATAGGCATGACGTTAAAGGTAAAATTTCAAGAGCTTACTAATCTTACATAACTGAAATCTTGAGTAGAAACTCTCCCACCTCCCTCCCCCAGCCCCTGGCAATCACCATTGTACTCTGCTTCCGTGAGTTTGGCTATTTTTCATGAAGTGGAATCTAGTAGTATTTATCTTTCTGTGACTGGCTTATATCACTCAGTATAATGTCCTCAAGGTTTATCCATATTGCCCTGTATGACAAGATTCCTTTTTTCCCAAGGCTGAATAATATTCCACTGTATATTATACTATATATAGTATAGTATACACTCTATACAATATTTTCTTGATCCATTCACCCATAAATAGACACTGAGGCATGGCCACATCTTGGTGATTACGAATAATGCTGCTACGCGCATGGGAGTGAGGAGATATTCCAGGGATCACTGGGAAACAGGGAACTACAGATTCAAGATTCTAAGCCCCAGAAGACAGAATCTATTGGCCAAGTTTAGGATGCTTGCTGTTCCATCCCTGACAGTCCTGAGACAGAAGATCTGGCCCCTTCAGCTTCTATAAATGAGCAGCAGGCACCCGAATTTGCTCTGAGACCATACCAGGCAGAGACGATCACTCTCCAAAAGGAAATCAAGACCTCCTGGGAAGGGGAGTAAGAGTCTGCACAGCTCTTGAATATGAAATAACTACCACCCAGAGATTACTTAAATACTCAAATTGTCATGAGTCACAACATGTCACCCACCAATTACTTTTTGCCATTACATGTTTTCCTGCCTGATAGGAGACAAGTAGTTTGATAAGAGTGGTTTTAGTTCTTTCCTCCATCTCCCTCTCTCTTCTCTTCTCCTCTCCTGAAATCCACTCACTCTTTCCATCCCTCTACTCCTCTTTTCTTGCTCTCCCCCAACTCACTTCTGTTAGGTAATGTGACAAGAGCAAAAGGAGTCTGAGAGGATATTCATGAGTCTCCTGGGTCTCTCTGAACCAGAGTGAAAAGACTGTTTCCCTCATGCCTCTTGGTCAATTACACCACCCTCAAGCTGCCACGCAGGTGCACCCACACAAACACATATATGCATACACTCACGTCCACACACAGATACACTGCCCTCACCCTTGCCTCCCTCTTCCTCTTTCTCTCAGGCAGAGGTCCTGTTTCCTTCACTTCATCTTCAGTCATTCTTCGCCTCTTGATGAAATCTGCCCATGTGCTATGCAACTTGGATCCCTTCTTCCCCTACTGGGCTGCAGAGGAGAGAGAGGCATGCAACTGTGGAAATATCCTCTTCCTGCTCTGTGGCAGTCCCTGACCTCTTCGACAGGTCATTGGCAAGCAACAAAAGACTTTATCTAAATTCTGTAAGAACTGATGTGCCCCTCAAAGAACTGTAGTGAATGGTTGTTGCAAGGAGTGCTGGCATGGATGAATTCTCAGCAGCTCAACAAGACATCCTCAACCACAAACCATGCACATGGAGTAAAACAAACATGCAGAAAAAGGCAATGCTACAGTTCTTACTGGAAAGCAAACAAGAGCCTGCAGACAAAGACAAACTGGTCAAAACTCCAGCAAAGCTGGCCAAGGTCAGTGGCGAACCAGAAGCATCAGGGGAAATGTCAGGTACTATTTTGACAGCCTAATAGCAGGAAAGGAATTGTCTTCTGCGATAATTTCCAAAACTGAATTTGTAAAGAACTGCAACACCACCAGAAGCTGCCGGTTTTGACAACAGCTTGTAATAACTGACATGCCCAAGACACAGTACACAAGATATTTTTTCCTATATTTTACTATATGAGAATTTTCAAGGATACAGGAAAACTGGAAGAATTTTACAGCAAAAACTCAATCTAAAATAGATTTTACTATTAAGATCTCTTTGGGTTAACACATACCTAACCATTCTTCTGTCTACCCATCAATCCATTTGATTTTTGGTATACTTCATAGTTAATGGCACACAACAGTATACTTCACCTCAGAGCTTCAGCATGCACGCCACTAACTAGAGCTCAGTATCTGTGCATATACAGAGTATTTCTGACATAAAAAAAAAAATAAAACACAGGAGAAAGAAGAATGAATGGATGAGGCACAGAGGATTTTAAGAGTAGCAAAAATGGTCTTTGTGATGCTGCCATGGTGGATACCTGTTCTTACCCATTTGTCCAAACCCACGAAATGTACAACACCAAGAGTGAACCCTCATGTAAACTAGGGACATTGGGTGATAACGATGCAATTCATCCATTATGACAAATGTACCACTCTCCCAGGGGACACTGATAATGAGGGGGCCTATGCATGTGTGGAGGCAGAGGTTATACAGGAAATCTCTGTACTGTCCACTCAATTTTGCTGTGAACCTAAAAATACTCTAAAAATTAAAGTCTATTTTTTCTTTCTTTGTTTAGAAATAAAGTCTATCTTTTAATTAAATAGATAACTGAAAATGAAATAAAATATATAACCTATCTCTAACAGAGGACTAGCAAACTGGCATCTCACAGGCTGAACTCAGCTTGCAGACGTGTGTTGGTCTGCCTGCCCAGCATCTATTCTCATTCCTCCCGTTACACAATCCCATGTTTCCTTTGAGTAAGTGGTACACTTCCTCTCATAGTCCATGTGGTTTGGGAAGAACTGAGCCCTTCTCTTGACTCCATCACTGGGCCCATGAGCCCCACCTGGCCAAACCATGCAGTTCTGGTTGCTACAGAAATCCAATTCAAACGGTGAGTTTAGTTAAGAAGGACACATGAGTCTGGGTGGTCCACTGAGAGCCTTCCCCAGGACTCACACTGAAATCTCCTCTCAACTCAGGTTACTAATCCAAAAAGATAAATCCATGATGTTGGAAGAAGATGCTTAAGAATCTAGTTAATCCAAAGCAAAGCAGAGCCCATAGGTAGAAGGGGGTGGTTAATTTTTGCTCCTGGATCCAGCCAGGCCTAAAGTCCAGAAAACTTGAACTTTTTGATTATAAGGGTTAACACATTCCTTTTTAAAAAATAAATAGTTTGAGTTTTCTATCAATTTCAATTTAAAAAGAGTCCTGCTGATTATAGTTACTAGGGATTCATACCCAAGTCTGGGTTCAAGGCCTCAACTGTTAACAGGTATACCACATACACTGCAATTAGGTTCTGAATTGAAGATTCAAAGAGGAGGGAAATTTACCCTGCCCACAAGGTGATAGGAATCCAGGAAGTAGAGGTAACATGTAACCCTCAAATGGGGACACAATGTGGTAAGTGATGGAGAAGATGGGTGTCAGTGTCAGGGAAGTAGGGGGACCTTGGAGGATGAGGTGACTCTTAAGATGAGCCTTGTAAAATGAGGAGAAACCAGAGGAAAAGTAACACTCCTATGGGAGGTAGGGGCACAGAGTGGGTCAGCAGTGTGGTCCTAGAGAACTCCAAGCCCTTTCACCAACCTTCCCATCCAGAACAATCTCAGTCATAATCACTCTCTCCTTATCAATCTGTCTAGTCATCTATCCTCGCTGTGCGTTCTCTCCATATCTTTGTCTCTCTTCTTCTTTTCCTGTCTGTCTCTGTGTATCTCTCTGTCTCTCTGTGTCTCCCTCTCCCTCCCCTTCCTTCTCCCCTCTCTCTTCATGCACTACTCTCCTAGCTTCCAGGATGCAGTCCACTCCATCAATACCACCCTAGTCCAAGGCACTATCATTTCTCAAATGTCCAACCTGGCAGCCTCATAATTTGTCTTCCCACCTCCGTTCTTGCTTCCCTTCCATCAATCCTCCACTTCCCTGACAAAGCAAATGTTTTAAAATGCAAATCTAATCATGGCACTCCCCTGCTTAAAACTATGGATAAGACCAAACTCTTTGACACAGTCTGCATGGCCCTTTCCTTTCTCCAACCACATCCAGCTCTGTGCACTGCCTCCCAACTCACTGCACCCCAACCTCTCTGGTCTTCCAATTCTTCAAAGAGTCCTTCTCTATCACACCCCAGGGCCTTTCCACTTGCTCTTTCCTCTGACCTGGGGTGTTACCCTCGCCCCCAGCTCCACATCCCTTTATGTAATTAACCCTTACTTATCCTTCATTTTTCATCTCAGATTCAAATATTACTTCCTGAGAGACATCTTCCCTGATCCCCAGACTACATCAGATCTCACTGATACATGTTCTCTCACTCCTTTAATTTTTCTTTTTTTTTTTAAGGTTTTATTTATTTGACAGAGAGAGAGTGCATAGGCAGGGGGAGCAACAGGCAGAGGGAGAGGGAGAAGCAGGCTCATAGCTGAAGAGGGAACCCAAGGTGAGGCTCAATCCCAGGACCCTGGGATCATGACCTGAACAAAAGGCAGATGCTTAACCAACTGATCCACCCAGGTGTCCCCCTTTGACTTTTTCTTGGTAGCACTTATCCAGGTTTAGAATTGTGTGTGTGTGTGTGTGTGTGTGTGTGCGCGCGTGCACGTGCACGCACGCATATGTGTGTGCATCAGATGAACTGATTCAAGCCTATGTCTTAAATTTCAGGAAATTAGGGACCACATCAACTTCTTAAAACAGCTGTTAAACCCAGAACTCAGTACAGTGGCTAGCACACATTTCCAGTTTGTTGCAGTCCCCACCACTCCCTTTTGCACTCACAACTCTAAGTTGTGTTAGTTACAATTAATGTTTTTGCTGCCACTTTTTCTAGAGAAAGGAATTATTCCTTTAGACCACTGCCTCCATCAAAGGGTCAGAGAAATGGAAGCTAGACCAAGAGGGCCAAATGTTTCCAGAAAAAATGACAGTATATTTCTTTCTGGAAGTAAAGAATGTACAATAAATAGTTCTGTCTCACTCATGTTTATTACCTGTCCAGGCTTATAGGCATTTGAATTTTTAACACCTTCCCCTAATATTATTTATATATTTCTATTATATTAATTCATTTATTCATTTAAGATTGGTATCTGTTCACCCACTGGCACTCGGAACATCCTTGGCACAGGGGATACAGTGGAAAAGATGATGAAGTCCTTGCCCTCGAGTCAGATAGGGCCTGCATCACAGTGTGACAGGTTCCTATTGTATGTCTGTCCTTCCCTAAGTGGAAGTGGTTCCAGCACAGACTCTGAAGCCAGACTACCCTGGACCTAATCCCAGCCAGGTGACCTTGAGCAACTTATTAAACTTCTCTGGGCCTTGATTTCCTCATCTATGAAACGGAGTTAGTAACTGTACCTTCCCTCTAGTGTTATTGTTAGGATGTAATGAGTTAAGACACAGCTGTCTCATCATAAAACCCCTAGTAAATGTTAACTCTTATTTCCCACCTCCGTATCTTAAGCAGGACCAGTTTCATAGGTATGTGACCTATGCAGGCACACAGGGCCCCAAACTTAAAAGGGCTCCAAGCTTGGTTTAATGCTCTGCTGCTACAGCCCTAAAATTCTTAATTTTTGAACAAGAAGCCATATATTTTCATTTTTGCATTAGGCCCTGCAATGATGCAGCAAGTCCTGATCAACACACATTAAACGTTCAGTAAAAGTCTGTTGAAAGAATGAATAAGTGAATGAATTTAACTAACCACAGTAGATGCTCATCTTACAGAGCCAGTCAAGTGGTTCCGCCCCTGAGCAAAATTAAACACTTTGTTGTTGACTGTCCCTTCCCCAGGACCAAAAGCCTGACCTAGGACCTTAAAGTTCTTCTCACCTAACCCATCCACTTCTCAGGAAACTTTGACCTTCACAGGACCCAGCAGAGCACCCCACCCAATTCCCCCACTCTCCAGATAACAGTCTGCACTGTTTCCACCTCTCTACTTCCTCCTGTCCTGTTCAACATCTCAGAAACAAGGTATACCAGGTTTCTTTCATCCCCATTTTACAGATGGGGAAACAGAGGCTCAGAAAAAATAAGGTCCGTCAAGATTCTCTATGCAATCCTGTTCCGCTTCCCAACCAAGTTTCTAGTTTTATAAAGAGTTTCTAACTAGATCCCCAGAATCCAAACCACACAAATTATTTTTAGAGCGGCCAGTGAGACATGATAATTACAGGCAAAATCTGAGACTATGCCCCCCAACCCTCACAGTATCCCACATTCTGACACTCCGGCCTGCAAAGACAAGCAAAGATAAACTTATCTCCCCATGTCCCTCAAGCTCTAGATCAGTAAGTGATGGGGCCTTCCATTCTTACAATATTTACTGAGAGTCTGCAATACGCAGGAAGCTGACGATGCAACCGTGAACAAAACAGACAAAAAACCCTAACCCTCTAAGAGGGGAAACAAGTAAGAAGCCAATTAAATACACTGTATATGGTATGACCATGGTGCTGAGCACTGTGGAGAAAAATTAAGCAGGGGAGGGGCAAAGGAAGTGAGCATGTTGGAGGGTAGTGGAGATTTCAATTTTAAAAAGGATTGTTTGGGAATAGCCAGTGCAAAAGCTCTGAGGCATTATCCTTCATTCACAATGTTGAGAGGTCCCTGAATAGATTGGGGAGCTTAATCAAACTACATACATTCCCCCCTTAGCCCCAGCTTCTGTAGACAAATCTACAAGGTTTTATTGAACCTCTGCAATGATTCTGCTCGATTTATCAACACAGTGGAGTTTTTGTTTTGCTTTTGTTCAGGTAGTCACATTTAAATGAGAGAGTTCACTACAAAATTTCAATATTCAAACTGGCTTGGGATATCAAACCTGTCCTCACTGGGCCCACATGACTCTTTGTAATAATCTGTCCCTTTAGGCGAGCACAAGCCTCTCTGTTCACCACAGACCCAGCCAGACCCAGATCCCTCCCTTATGCAGACTGCTGGGCGGCCCTAGCTGCATTGGAGTTTGCTACCACCTCCACCCTACTTCCACTGCCTGCCTTGGGGAATGCCTAACAGTGATGAGGAATGGACACATGCCCCTTGCTGGGCATGAAAAGCAGGGGTCCCCTCATCTCCAACCTGAAAGAGGCTATAGAAAGCCCAGCCAGTTCCTTCTCCCCAGGAATGAATGGGGGAGGGGGGCAGAACAGAGAGGGGTCTTGGGTTTCTCTGAGCTATCATACGCTCTTGCATTGACTGGCATCAGCTATAGCCAGCCCCTGGAAATGCCTCTCCTAGTTATTTCCACAAAATCTAATTCTAACACATGCTGTCTTGAGCCCCGTACTTCCGTCCTTATCCAAATCTGTGTGGTCTCTAGAAGAACTGCACTAGAAACTCTCTACCCATTTACACTGAGGAAGAAGGAGGGGTGTCCATTCACCCCAATTCTCCAAGACTGCCTGGGTCCCACCTGCTTACCTCTCCTATATTTTATACAACTTTCAAACACTAAACCAGCCCTAGATGATGATGCCCACGTGGGTTTGAGATGTCATGTGAGTGTGGTCTTTGTGCATGTTGATAATGGTGCTCCTCTGTTTTCATGTGTCTGGGTGAGGGATGAGGACCTCTGCGTACCCGCATGAGTGCACCCACATGACTAGGTATTGTGTGTCTTTGTGTGAGTGTGGGAGAGTTTGTGTGTGAATGGTTGCAACATGCTTATTCCTGACAGAAGGTCTCATTAGCCAGCCTGCAAACCCTTCAAAGGCACTCCACTCAAGAGACAGTCTACCTCTGGCCTTCCCCAGAATCAACACGCGCACAGAGACGCATGCATACTTCCTTTCAAGTGTAACTCCTCTGGCCCCAGACCCTTGAGCATCCTCGCTCCAACAGCTTCCTCTTCCCACCATGCCCTAGGTAGAGAATCCTCTATATGGAGATGGATGCAGAGCACTGGCAAGGAATAAGAGAAGTGGCTAGGAGGCAGTGGAGAAAGGCAAACTGAGGACACGCTGGAGGAGTAAGGAGACGCTGCAGGAGAAGCAGGTCCCACCCACACCACGCCCTTCCCACAGCGGGTGGAGAAGGGGTAGCCAATTCCCACCAGGCTCTTCCTCTGGGGTTCCCAGGTCTCACTTCTCTCCTAAAACTAGAGCTGTAAGAAGCAGCTGGGACCCCCCCCCCCCCCCCATGCATCCACCCGCCTCATCCCCGTCCAGGCAGTTGCTGATTGGCTGTAGCGAGCCGCGTCCCAGCCTCCCGTCTCCGAGGCGGGAGCCGAGCAGGTCCGAGGTGGGAGGTGCACTAACCGGCTCTGGGAGCCCCTCCCGAGTCCCTGCAACCAG
This sequence comes from Spilogale gracilis, assembly GCA_004023965.1. NCBI lineage: Eukaryota > Metazoa > Chordata > Mammalia > Carnivora > Mephitidae > Spilogale > Spilogale gracilis. The sequence continues at coordinate 18,860 of PITA01023219.1, forward strand.
CACCCTGTGCCCTACGTAAGCGCTGTACCAGGACTCCAGGGAAGCAGGTGCGGAGAGAGCAAAGGGGACCACGGCGAAGGGTAGAAGCAAGTCCTGAGGGAAGAGAGGCGCTGCTCTCCAGCTGCTGCCTCCGCCGCCGCCGCCACCACCAAACCGGAGTCCAGAGCGGGGCTGGCAGGCCGGGCGCAGAGACTAGGGGAAAGAGGGGTGAGCTCATGGAGCACACGCACGCCCACCTCGTAACCAACAGCTCGCTGTCCTGGTCCCCCGGCTCAGTCTGTGGCTTGGGCTTCGTGCCTGTGGTCTACTACAGCCTCTTGCTGTGCCTCGGTTTACCAGGTGAGGAGCGTGTGGGAGAGGGAGGAAGCCAAGAGCCCCAAGTGTGGAGCAACCCTACCCAGAACCCCCAGGCCTCCATATCCTCACTGTGCGAGCCCTGGCGTTCCCTCTGAAAAAGTTTAAGCCTTAAGGGCAACTGCGGACATTTCCAGACTCAGGGAAAGGAAGTTGCTGTGGCTTGGCAAGGACTCTGGTCTGTTCGTGTGTGTGTATATGTGTGTGTGTCACGAGGGTGCTCGGCAGCTGATGGACATGGCTTGAGTATGGGTTGGTGTGAGTGTGCGTATGGATTCCAGTATTTGCATGCGCATCTGAAGGGATCTGCGTCCTGGAGGGTGCCCAGTGGGGGCCGTGTGTGCGATGTGACCGCATGTCTGGACAGATGGCTTAGTGGGAGCTTCACTTCTTCTTTCGCCCCCCACATCCACCCCAGTCCAAGGAAACCTCTGCCCCACCATGTATGCCTGCCTGATTCGAGGTGAAGGTGGAGGCTCTGATGCCCAGCACACTTTCTCTGGGGCCATAGGGATGGAGTAAGGGATGAGCCCCTTTGAACCCCTAAGCAAAGAGAGGGTATCCAGGCAGACTAAGAAGGGTCCGGGTGGCTCTGGAACCATGCTTTGGCCAGGGCAAGGATCCAGAGATACAGGAGCTGCCGAGGCTGCCACTTCAGGGGGTCACAGTCTCCTTGAGGACATGCCTTGCCCCCTGGCTTTGCTTCCTTGTCTACCCACCCTGGGCAGCTGACGACTGCTGCAGATGTCCAGCTGGTCCCACATCTTAATGTCCTCTCCAAAGTGTGGCTGAGACTGGTGCTGAATTCCTGAAGAGAGCTGAGCTGCTGGGGGCTGGGGGCTGCTTGCTATTTGTGAGAGGGGAAAGGGGTTTCCTGGGGTCCCAGCTTGAGTTATACTCTTCTTCCAGATAGTCCCTGAGACAGAGTGTGTGCAGAAAGATTCTTAAAGATCACTTGCAGGGAGATGAGAAAGGGAAAACAGAAAGCACAAAGAAAAAAATCCAATGTACAGCCTAGAATCACAGCATCATCTACCCTGTCATTCTGCATCCCAGGATCCTGGGAACTTGGAGCTGGATTTCTGAGAGGTTTGCTGAAATTTCCTTTTCAAAATATTAAACTTGGTGGTCAGGGGCCCTGATAAGATTGCTTAAATAAATGCCCCCCGCCCCCTGCAAATTTTGGCAGGAACGAGAAAGCTAAGTTTACAATCACCGAACCTCTCTCCCGGCAAGTGATGAGGTTTTTTACTACTAACTAATCGTTCTGGCTGCCCTGGGAGACACTCAACCTCTGATTCGCCCTGCTGGAGCAGCAGCACGTGTCCTGTAATTACCTTGGGCAGGAATTGATTTCAGTCCAGTCCCTACCTCCCCCTGTCAGCCCTCCTGAGCCTCTCCCAGAGCTCTCTTAAGGTGAGTGAGTTTTTCAGAAGGTTGGTTATAGGTGACACTTGCTGAACCAGAGAAGGACAGGCCCCCTTTTCCCTTCAGCTCTCACATCAGAATTACTCTGACCCTTCCACCTTCACCCCTCCATCTCCTCTGCTGACTAAAGTAGCCACTCTCTCAGATTTTTCTTCCAAAAACCTTTTAAGGGACAGAGACATAAAGACAGTGGAAGGCCCAGAGCAGGAATATGAGGATGAGCAGAACAAGGGAAAGCTGAGACCTTCAAACACCTCAAGGTGGAAGACAAGGTACCTCACATCTCCATAGCATAACTCCTATGCCAGCTAGAGCCTGACACATAGCATTGGCATCTATTGTGTGCCAGGCAGTGCTAAGCACAGGCTCATCAAGGCTGAGCCCAGGATATGGAGTCTTAAAAGAGGGAGGGATTGGGAAGAGAACTTGGAAGGCACTGATGGGTACTAAGAGTTGTGACTATCTACTCTGTGCCAAGTGCTAAAGAGGTGCCTAAGGGATTCAGAGATCCCTAAGGTACAATCCCTGAATTCAAGGAGCTCACAAGTAGAGTTTATGGTAGATGCAGAAGGACCAAGCATTCTGGAAAAGGATGAATGACTGAAGAGGCCAGGCTTTCGGGAAGACCATGGGCTGATAATGATTTTGTTAATGGTTTGCAAGGTGGTTCAAAGGTAAAATCCTTAAGTCATTCTCTTAGAACCACACGGGTGGGCGGGCAAGTATGTCCTGGTAACTAAGAATGCAGACTACAGAGTGAAGCAGAGCTCAGTGTTAACATGTGGACCGTCTGTGATCTGTGCCTCAGTTCCCACATCTGTAAAGCAGGCATTAGGACAGCAGCTAACTCCTGGAATGATGGTGAGAAATAAAAACGTTGATGGAAAGGATGGTGCAAGTTAAGCACGCAGCTGAGGGCCCAACACACCACATACTGATTGCTGCTGTGGTGCTGCAGTTGTGGTCATCACAAAGCTGACCTGGTTGTAAGGAGGGGGGCTGCTTGGCATATTAGCCAGAGAAGGGGCTGGGAGCCGCAAGAAAAGCACTTAGCTCAGTGCCTTACTCATCCTGCTGAGCTCATTACAATATACCCCTCCCTACTCCCAGCCACCAGCAATTAGCAAACCCTCATTACCCTGCTACTGACCGGGATGCACAGCTATGCTGGGTGTGAAGTAACAGACCACAGGGCTTGGTAATATTGTCGAAAACTGAGATTTTAATTAAATCACTTTTCTTGGCAGTGGACTCATCCCATTTCCAAATTTCCACAGAGTGGTTGAAAACGTGGGTGGGAACCAAGAGGTAGATGGGGAGTGGCTGAGTGTTCATCAGTAGGGGAGCCACTAACAAGGAGAAAGCACAGATGTTTCTTACCACCTTCAGTCTCCAGACTGAAAGGAAGAGCTTGGGGAAAGCCAAGTGGTCTAATACTCTGCCTCTAGGAATGGCCCCAGACAGTCCAACTTAACTGGTCTGGAATGGGTCCCAAGTACTGGCAGTCAAGGACCCTTAAGAACTTAAGAACTCTTAAGAATCTGCCATTTAAGAACTTTCTGTATCATAATTTCCCCCACCTATAAAATGAGGGTAACAGCAATATCTACTATCCACATAGATAGTGTACATTAAATAAGATTGTCTATATAAAATGGCTTAGCACAGTGCCTGGACTGAGGAAAGCACCTATCAGTGCCTTCTCCACACTGGATCTTTTTCTATTTGTTAAATGCTTAAATTATTGCACTTAAGCCCCACCACATCCCTGTGACCTGTACGTGTCTCTGAACCCATTTTACAGATGAACAAACAGATTCAGTGAACTGGAGCATCTTGTCTATAGTCACACAGTCAAGCCAGTGTGCAAACACCTACTCTTTCAAGTGCACCATGGTGCCTTCATTATTGCCATGAAGTTCTTTTAACTAACCTCAGTCCATGCTGTGCTCAGTGGAAAAAACTAGTGTCTCAGCTGTCCCTAAAACTCTGCCTCTCTTTTCCTCCTTTTAAGTAAGCAAGATGTTTCTAACCTTTCAAAATGCATACAATAAGCCAACCAAGCTAAAAAGGTAGAGTTGGGGACACTGATAGGGCCAACTGGAACAAAACAGTAAAAAGCAGAAGACAGTGCAGGAGGAAGGGATAAGCCTCATGCCTTATGAGAAGAGCAGAAGAGAAGATGGTTGAGCCTAGCTGATAAGGAAGGAGCTGCGCAAAATTAAACGAGATTTGAAAGCTATTTTTTAAATTTTACCTCCTAAAAGGCACCAGAGATGTTAGATAAGGAAGATGATAGCCTGAAACCATACACCACCCAACAGATAGGAGCATTTCTGCAACTGCCAATAGGGGAGCCAGTAACTAAGAGAAAACACAGGTAATAGCTGCCTGTGAGGGTTGGTGAGAGATGGAGATGATGAGTCTGTCACCTGGCAGATAGTCTGTGCTGTGACACAGGATAGTTACAGTTGTTAACCAGGGGTGGGAAAATGGTGACCAGTAGGATGAACTGAGCACTCCAGGTGTGTTCTCATTCATCTAGAAACATCTTTTGAGAAAATCTAGTAAGCATCTTAAGAATATAAGGTCTGGCAATAGACCTCTGAGTCTGAGTCCCAGCTTTGCTACTTAAAAGCTACGTGACCTTAGGTAAGTAACATTAACTACTCTGTGTCTCACTTTCCCCATATGTAAAATGGGGTGATGGTAATAATGGCACATACCTCACAGAGTTGCTCTGAGGCTTTGGTGGGTTATTCATTTAACACACTGCCTGCCAACACAATTAACACTCATTTTTTGAAAAGTCAATTTTTTTCATCATTTAAAAATAAAGAAAATTAAGAAAAAATTCTCAACTTGTTTTATGACACCTGCTCTACCCTAATACCCAAACCAGACATTACAAGAAAACTACTGACCAATATTCCCCTTGAATACAGACACACACAAAAAGCCCTCAACAAAGTATTACCAGTCTAACTCAGGAATATATAAGAATGATAATAAACCAAGACAAACGGGTTTATTCCAAAAATGCAAGGCTGGTTCAACATTTGAAAATGATTGTGTGATCTACCATATTAAAAAACCTAAAAAAAATCTATATGAGCTCTCAATAGATGCAAAAAAAAAGTATTTGACAAAATTCAACATTCATCCAAGATAAAAATTTATCAAACTAGGAATATAGAAAGAACTTCTTTAACCTGGTAAAGGGCATCAATAAGTAACCTATAGCTAACATCACACTTAATGATGAAAAATGGAATGTTTTCCCTCTAATATCTGGAGCAAGGCAAGGATATCTGCTCTTGCCACTCTGATTGAACAGTATACTAGCTGAAGTTCTAGCTGGGCAAGAAAAAGAAATGAGAGATATACTGGCAGGAAGAAATTAAACTGCTTCTATTCACAGATTATATCATTGCCTTTAGAGAAAAATCACAAAGACTCCACTAAAAAAGCTGCCTAAGAACTAATAAGTGAGTTCAGCATGTCTGCAGGACACATTCTTAATTTGTAATAGCCTATTGTATTTCTATATATTAGCAATGAACATTTGAAACTAAAAATTGGAATTAAAAAAATAGATTTCCAAGTTCCCTTGAAAAACCAGAACTAACATTAGGTTCATATGCCCAGAAAGCTGGCTGTGGCTGAGGAATAGGCTGCTTTCCTATGCAGCTGCTTTTGTGTGGTGTGCATGTGTGCAGGTGTGCACACATTGCATAGGTAATGACGTTCATATTATTCAAAAACCTAAAAATATAAAGAAGCACACATTGCAAAATCTCCCTGCCATCCCTTTCCCCTGCTCACCAATTCCCAAATTCACCTCATCATCACCACCACACAAGTAACTAGCTCATCAGTATCTTGGTTTTTTTTTTATTTGTTCTTTCAGAGTATTTTAGTGTATATATAAACAAGTATGAGTAGAGGATTTCAACTTTTTTTTTACTCTCCTCAAAATGAGCACATTGTACCTACTGTCCTCCACCTTGCTCTTTTTTATTTAATGTATTAATCATCCATAATGTTATATTGAAGCATTCTCATTCTTTTATGAAGCTGCATAGTATTCCATTATATATTTTGTCATAATTTAATGGCTGCCCTTTTCAAAAAGCACATGATCACTCTAATGTCTGAGTTCCTAAAATGCAGCATGTAATTGTCCTCTGTGACCTGTATGGCCCCTCTTTATGCACATTGGGTCTTAGGATCCGTATTATACCAGCGGGATAAAGAGCACTGCATGAGTAGTCCTGGATTCCAGGCATGGCTCTGGCAATAATTCACTGTATGGGTCTGTCAAAGACCTAAGGGAGCTGGGCTCTGCTTGTTTAGCTCAGCTGGAGACATGGCCCATAGATGGGATACAAGCACGAACCAATGAAGTAGCTATGCTGGAAGCTGGCTGGCCGAGCTTTGAGCTGGGGTCCACACCCAGTAGCTTTGTTGTCCATTTCTCTGTGTGATTTCTGTAGTGATCCCATGTGTCATTTCTGTTTTTGAGGTTGAGTATAAAATGCCTTGCAATGGAATTGAATGGACATGGATTTGGATGCTATATCTTACCCATGTTTGCTGTGTGATCTCAGATATGGTACTCTACCTCTCTGAGCCTCAGTTCATTTGTAAGAAAGCAGGCAGCCAAGTTCATCAATTAAGCAAGAGGTATCTAATGTCAAACTGCCTGGGTTTGAATCCTAGTTCCCTTACCTGCTAGTCTGTGACCTTGAGCAAATTTCTCACCCTCTCTGTGTCTCAGCCTCATCAGTGAGATGGGATCATAATAATACCTAACTCACAGGGTTGTTGTGAGGACCAAATGAAATAGAAAAATATGTAGTATTACTTTATATATAGGTCTTATCCATAACTGCACAATTCTACTCAAAGTACACCCACCAGGAATGAAACGCTTTGCCCCAGAAAACTAGGAAAGAATTATCCAATGGATTAAGCAACCAATTCCAATCGTAAACCTAAGGAATTTGTACCTCTCAGAGAGTTGCCTGAGGTTTAGTGAAACCTCCAGAAATACTGTCAGTCCATAACAAGAAACCATCTTCAACTAAAATTGATAAAGGGTCTTGCAAGCACTCAGCAAGACTGCCTTACTTGCTGCAGACAGGACCATGAACAGAAAAGAGGTAGGGAGACCTCTCTTCAGACCTTCAGTAGTAAGTAGACCCTGCCACTGAACGTGATCGAGCTATGTGGGCAATGCTAATAGGGGATGCCAGCCCTGAAGAGGGTGCCTGAAATGCAGGAGACAAGGGAAGACAGGTGTCTTGAATTCAAATACCTGCTAGGAGCAGTCAGATAGTGTAAATGCACACAGTGGCCCAGTTTTAAGAAATGCTTCACTTACCCAAAGAATCATGCTTCCCTACTGTTTTTCTGAAAGCGTGTGGCTCTTTCTGTCTCTAATTTACCCTCAGTGATAGAGACAAATGTACCAAAATCATTGCCACTTTCCTCTTAACAACTGCTAGCGCATTTGTTGCACTTACTATGTCCTAGGGATTCTTCAAAACATTTACAGGCACTAACTCATTTAAATCCCCCAATGACCCTTTCAGGCATGTATAGTTATCATGCCCATTTCTCAGATGAGATTGTTGAGATACCCACAGTCACACAGCTAGAAATTGACAGTGACACTCAGTACTGCTGTCCAGCTTTATTGTATGAAAATGGCAGGCTACACAAATGACAACTGACAACTGACACTTAGGCTAGGTCACAGGGGATGGGGGTGATAGACAATAGGGAGGAATGGGTACTGGGAGAGGTTAGAAAGTGCCACCGCCACTCACCTCTCCAGCCAATCCAGTGTTGCCAAATTCTTCCAAAAATCTAGGAATCCAGATTTTTATGTGAAATATCCCCATGTTTCAATGTTGGCAACTAATTCAAAAAAATTTTTTTCTTACAGATTTTATTTATTTATTTGACACAGAGTGAGATCACAAATAGGCCAAGAGGCAGGCAGAGAAAGAGGGGGAAGCAGGCTCTCCACCAAGCAGAGAGCCCGATGTGGGACTCGATCCCAGGACCCTGAGATCATGACCTGAGCTGAAGGCAGAGGCTTATCCCTCTGAGCCACCCAGATGCCCTAATTCAAAAATTTTTAAAAACACTATGCAAGCCAGCGCTGCTTGAGCCAAACCAAACACATCTGCAGGCTTGATACAGCCCACCAGGCTGCCAATTCACAAACTCCAGAGTGGGTAAAGCTTCAAGAAGCACCAAGAAATGCCAAGGGGGTCACAGTGGGTGGAGAATAAAAAACAAGACACGAGGCAGAAGAACAAACAGTAAAGGAGATGGAGACCCAAATAAATATGCAGCTAGATTAAAAAAAAGCGTACCAACTCAGGAAACCAGGGATTTGGCATGACTGGAAGAAAGAGCTCCAAGTAGTACCACAAACTGCATGTTGACAATGTCCTGAAACGCAAATCCACCATTTTTTTTTTTTTTTTTTTTTTTTTTTGTAAATGGAAGAGCCCTTAAAACTTGACAGCATTGTGGCTTAGGATGTGGGCTTATGGTCCCCACTGACCTGGATTCAAATTCCAGCCTCGTGACTTCCCTCTGGCAAGTTGCTTGAACCTCTCTGAGCATCAGTGTTTCTCTCTGCAGAATGGACATAGCACTGCCTTTTTCCACAGGGTGTATGATATGGACAAAATAAAGCAATGCATGGCTAGCAGAGTCCCCAGTGTCTGCAACTCCATGGCTGTTGTTTTATGATGAGTTGCAAGCACCATCATTTTATAACAGGAGGAAACTGCAGAGCTAGGAATGGCAGTGCCTAATGCAGAACTTACTTTCCCAATTCTTACTTAGTTCCCTTCTTACAAAATCACACTCCTAATGGTCTCTTGAGGAAGCAAAGTGATAGGAGTAAAGGAGAAACTGGAACTTTAGAGCTCAGAGTAATCATCTAGATTCTGGGGAGTTTGGGAACTTTGGAGCTCAGAGTAATCATCTATATTCTGGGGGGTTTTGTTGTTATTGTTGTTTTATGTGGGCTTATTTTAGGTGGCACAAGATTGCATCATTATTAAATCCCTTTTCAGTCTTCTCAATCCTTCTGATTCTATCAAAGAGAAAGTCTCATCTTGGCGATAGTATCTTTAACACCTTTGCATGTGTGCTAAATCTCCCCTTTTAACAGACACAGAGCAGGCCTAGGACTCAGAATCTAGCTAAAATTTAATGTCACCCTGATAGTATCACTGTATTTGTTTTTAAGAATATCTTCTGTTTACAGCAGGGAGGTGGGTTTGTGACTCAAGTTTGCTGTATGTCTATTGCTATCCGATATAATAACCCCCAACCTCATGTAGCTATAGAGCACTTGACACTTTGACTAGCACAACTCAGAAACTGATTTTTTTAAATCTGATTTCAACTAATTTACAATTAAGCCTTGATACTTGATTCAGTTATTGTAAAATAACTGTATACCTGGAACAACATGAGTATATGAATCTAATCTTTTCAACTATATATTTTATGACATCTAAACAGAGATCAAAGATTTCCACTGAAAGATTTAGCATCCATACAGAAATGTGCTCAGAATGTAAAATACATGCCACACTTTGAACATTTAGTATGAAAAAAATTAAATATTTCATTAATAATTAATGCTGATTACATTTTGGATGAATACAGTTAAATAAAACATACTGCTAAAATTAAGTTCACCTGTTTCTTCTTATTTTCTTAATGTGGCTGCTAGAAAAACGGAGATCACATATGTGACTCACACTGCACTTATATTGGATAGCAGTATTTTTTAATTTTTTAAAAGATTTTATGTATTTATTTGTCAGAGAGAGAGAGAGCAAGCAACCACAAGCAGGGGGAGCACAGGAAGAGGGAGAAGTAGACTCCCTGCTGAGCAAGGAGCCAAATGCAGAACTTGATCCCAGGACCCTGGGATCATGACCTAAGCTGAAGGTAGACACT